>JARVGW010000427.1:3850776-3863101 GCA_031762495.1 Anablepsoides rubrolineatus | reverse complement strand
TTGATTTTGTTTAATTATCACTACTTTTATAGGGTTCTGTATGTTGTATTCATGATTAAATACAGCAAAATAAACTAATTCAAAAGTAACAGATCTTTGTAATACTTGGTTTATTTACATAATAACTACAGTACTTTTACTTTCCCAATTTTTGTGAAGAGTTTTATGACTTTTAAGTAGTTTTCTCATCAGTGACATTTATTTTTACCAAAGTCATTTTCTTTTAAGGTACATTTACTTAGTTATTTTTTTCAAGTACTTTATAGACCTCTGCTTAGACGTTTATATATATATATAAAAAGAATATAGCTGGTGTTTGTTAGCTTCTTACCAGTGTCCGTGTGCCGATGGCGGGGTGCAGGCGAGGCATGTCCACGTTCTGACTGATGCGAGACATCATCCTCATGAGGAGCTGCAGCTTCCTGCGGGAAGCAGGGGGGAGGAGCAGAGTGCAAAGCTGCAGGGCCTCGATGGCCACGCGCTCACACTGAGGGTGGAGAATGCCTGCGCACACAAATACAGTCTTAATAACCAACTTAAATAAATAACAGGCAGATTTAAGCATTTCTCTTATGGAATCAGAAAAAAAAGGCACATCTATTCATTGATGCCATGATGTCACTAGATTAGACAGGTGAATAGATGGATGATGTTAATCAATTACAGCTTTGATGAAGAGTTTTCACTACAGAATTTAAAATTATATGGTACGTTTTGAACTATTCTAATTCAAATGCACGACTAAAGGAGGAGGTTTCATTTTTGTTTACATTTTGCTTCCGTTTGCAGGAAGTATTTTCAAACATCTCTGACATTATTAGTAGTGCCATATATATCCTATTGTGTAGAGATTTGGGATAATGTTTATAAAACCAATATAAATCCAATAGTTAAAAAAAGAGTAATTAGATTAATAAACAATGCTGTTTTTTTATTCCACAAACTCACTATTTTTAAAGTCTTCTGCTTTAAAATTTAGTGATAGTGTATTTAAGAACACTGGAGTTACTATATCCAGTAAGAATAAATAGTCTTCCTGATGGGATTCAAAGATCTTTTAAGTTACAGGAAAATAATTAGGATTTAAGGGGATTCTTTATTTTTGAAGTACATAAAGTAAGAACAAATATGCAGGTGTTAAATTGTGGATAATTTAAGTGATGATATTAAGTTTAGTGACTCTTTTAAGTTTCAAAAAGAAGTTAAAAAGTAAATTAATTCTGAGTTATGGTTTGTAGCAGTCGGTTGTGATGACAGTGGTGGTAATATATTACTTTTAACTGTATAAATGATTTGTATTTTGCGTATATAAAATGGTGCATGTGTGTTTTTTGTGTATTTTGTTTTGGGGAATCCATTATGAATTGTAAGGCCTTGTTTTTTGCCTCTAACGATTTGGTCATATAGAGTTAAAGTTTTGTTTGTTTTTGTGTGGAGTGTTCTTTAATGTGACCAACTAAAATCATTCATTCAAATAAAACAAACATTTGCAGTGAACTGGATTGTAGTTCTAAGCTGAGTCAGGAAGAAACTCCCCGTGTTAGTAAGAGGTTAGATGTTAGGTTCATATCATCGGGCAGCAGACATACAGGTAAAGGGGGTCTTACTGTGCTCAGGTTTGGGTTGAGGGAGCTGGAAGTGTCTGGTGGGCACACGCACAGGCAGATCGAGCAGCGACACGGGTCGAGGCGGTTTGGACACATCCAGAGAGCTGAAGCAGCGCCGGACGACAGCAGGCGCGGGCGGAGGCCAAAGATTAGAGGTGCTGGAGGCGGGTTTGGGCCCACTGCTGGAGCCTTGCGTTTCGGCCGTGGCGGGCGAAAAAAAAGAGAGGTGGCGAGAAGAAGAGGAGGAGGGAAGGCGGGAGGAAAACAAGGGGGGAGGCGGAGCTAAGCTTGCAGGATTGTTCACGTTGAAGCAGCTGGTCGCTCGACTCCGCCACCGGATCTGTCGTACGCTTTCTTCTCTGGTCTCTGCCACGATGTCCAGACAGCTGCCCACGCTGTGAGGCCGCAACGACGACGACGACTTCTGGGCCGCAGGGATCGGCATGGACGATTTGTTCCTTCTTGTTACTCCTGGAGCGTTTTCCCAAGCAGCAGAGTTTGTTATTATTACAGATGCAGAGTCTGAGGAACGGACCTGTGAGGTGATGGCAGGGCTAACGTCCTGACTGCTGCTGCTGCTACGAGAGCAAGACGCCAGACTGTCCATGGATGGAAACAGCTCTTGTTGAGTGACGAGAGCTGAGGTATCGAGGATAGTTTCTAAGGAACCGCTCCTTGTTTGAGGTCTTGTTGTCAGAATTGTGCTCAGGCTTGTGCAGCTGCCTCCCAGCCGACTGGTCTCAACCCGTTCTGCCGCTGCCGCCTCCAGCCGGGACTGAAGCTTACTGCCGAGCACCTCTCTCATAGGCGACTCGGCCTCATCGCACGACCCCTGCCTCAGCAGCGACAGAAGGAGGCACTCTGTGGAGCGAAAGGATGACTTGGCCGGAGGTGGAACAGCGGGAAGATCAAACTTCTTGCGTTTTCCGGGTTGGAGCCGATTGGGCGCCGTGATGTAGCCACAAAACACTGAAAGCAGATGCAGACAAGGAGGGCGAGCAGTGAGAGAGAGAGAGCCGAGCGGTGCAGGTTCGTGCAAGCAGTGAAGGGGTAGGGAGAAGGTTTAGTTATTTTAGACATGTAACACACAAACACAAGCAACAATACAAACAAAAGTACAGCTGTTCAGACTTCTGTTAGAAACCAACCAAAACCTCTGTTAGGAATCAAAACCAATGTTAGAAGACTGGTCACATCAGAGGATCTGTGTCAGTACAACTGTCCCAACAATCTTCTTGTCCTAAACGACTGACGGGAAGTATTAAACCTACCCAGGACGTTGATAAACAGTTCGTACAGTTCATATGTGAGTAACGGCCGCGGAAGGCTGTAGAAGTAATCCGACACAGTTTTGAAGACATCCCTTTCAAATCCAGGATACGATGGCTGGTCGCTGTCGTACTTTGGCCCTGGAAGAAAGAAAGATAAATAAAAAATATCTCTGCAGCTAGAACAAGACAGGTTTATCATTTTGAATACAAGTGGTTTACTGCTACTCACAGTTAGCCAGGCTCTTCATGGCAGATAAGACCCAATGTGGAAGATCATCTACAAAAGGTTTATTCACAGGTTAGACCAGTTGCATGTTACAACATATTGGACTTTGAAATAAAAAAATGTATATAATATATATAAAAGGGGTGCAACAACGCATGTATCTGTTCAATACAGTGCTTTAAGTTCATTACACACCATGTATGGAACAGTACAGATTAAAAAAAATATATTTTATCAACTTTTCTTCTAAATAATGCTCTGTGTTGAAGGATCAGAAGATCTGTGTTTGACTACTCCATCTAGGCTGCACTGTCGAGCACAGATCTACTGAGAAACTTGCAATATAGTTAAAAAACTGTACTTTTAAGGTTAAACAAATGTTCATAAATAATTTCAATTTAAATTACAATTTAAGAAGGGCATGGACATTGCTCTTTTTTGTATCAAAAAATATCGAATCAAACCTTGAATTTTTCTGTATCATTGCACCCATAGTGTGTGTGTATATATATATATATACCTAGTGTGTGTGTGCACGTGCTTGCTACATCGTGGGAACCATTTTCCAAAAAAAAGGCAGCCTCGTGGGGACCAATGCCCGGTCCCCACGGGTACAGATGCTAATTTTGGGTGGGGGGTTCGGTTTAGGACCAAGGTGTGAATTGAGTTTAGGTGAGTTTTAGAGTCAGGTATGCACCTGTGAGATTAATTTAAGGGTAAATGATCAGGGTTAGGATATAAAATTACCAGAAAACGAATGGAAGTCAATCCACAGATTCCAAGGAGATATAAAAACAAACCTGTGTGTGTCTTTTTTTTTTAAAGCTTAAATTGATTTAATCTGCTATTTAGGCTTCTCATTTAATTTATGGATTATTAATCAACCTACTGGTCTTGTCTTCTAGAGTGACCACTCCATGTTTGTTGACTTTGGTCATGTTGTGGATGATGTTCTGTGGATTTATGCATCGCAGCTCTAAAACCTCCTGAAGAGACGAAACACCCAGAATTCTCTGCAGGCTGAAATGCAAAAGAAAAACAGTATTTACACATGAAAAAAAATATTATTATTGATTTCTGGCTGTAACACTTTCACTTTTGCTCTGATCTTTTCATCACATTTAAGTTCTGTAAAGTAATGTTTATTATTGTGTATATACTGGGTCAGGGTGATGTCTCTCCAGATTTCTTGTTCATCCTCGGCTGTCAGCTCCCGTCTCTGTTGTTGCTGCTCCTCTCCTGGCTGATTTGATCCCTCTAGCTGTGTTTGGAGGGCAGGGTCTGCATTTTCCTAAAAAAGGCACAGAAAGCAGCGTTTTGTTTTTTAATGAATTGAAAATTTCTACTGAGCTGCTGTGTTTTTAAAACAAACTGTACCAAACATTTAGTTGCATGTTTATCTGCTAAACTTAAATAAGAAGAGATCTAAAATTAAGACAATATGAAGTCCTGCTCACCAGGGTCTCCTCGTTCTTCTTGATACTTCGAAACTTAAAGAAACCTTCTTTGTCCCTGAATGAGGGTCGTCTTCTAATGAAGCTGGAGGCTGAAGTTTGAGCCGGACAGGGAATGGGCTTCAGAGGAGAAGTGGATGGGAATCTGAAAGAAATTACATAGACAACTTTACTTTATGTGAATAAAATTTTATTTATGCTTCATTTTAATATATTAAAACAGTTTCTGGCATGGTGCAATGTTTCCACCTGTAAAGCACATTGTTGTCCTCCAGATCCTCCGTTCCCCAGCGACCCTTCACGTCTTCAATGACGTGGTTCTTCAGAAACTTCTTCAGCAGCTGAACGGTTTGTTGCCTGGTGACGTCGGGGCCGAAGTTGCTGTTGCTTTGAAGCAGCTGGTGCAACCAATCCACCGCAGCGGAGGCAGTAAAGCAGGAGGCGTGATGCCTGAAGTTCTGGCGGTGCTTCCTGAGGGGCATGCCCGACCGAAACAAACGCGTCACCTCATTCCACTGGAAGAAAACAAGGACAAGTTGTTTTTTTAGATCTAAGTAACAAGATAAATGTTATAAAGTTTACGGTAGTTTACATTTTAGTAGAGATGCTTGATATTCTATATGCCGAGATTGTTCAACACTTAATTTCCGATATTAACCGATTTTATAAATTCAATAAACTTCAATAACTAATCCTATTTTTATTTTACAAAAAAGATCCATAAGAAATATCACAGGAAAGCATTACTATCACCCATCTAATGTATTATTTTGTCAGTTGAAATTAATAAAATTTGATGAGTTGGCTGATTATAATATTTTGCAGATTATGTATAAAGCTCATAAAAATGTATTACCTTTAAATATCCAATTGAGTTTTGTGAAAAGATTAAGTAATTATAATCTGAAGGGATTTGAGATGTTTGTAAAACCAAGGCTGATATTATTGGACATCCCTACATTTTAGACATGCAGAGCTGAAACTCAAGTTAATTAACTTTGCTTCTGACATCTGCAAAGCATATAAAAGTTTTTATTGCATGACAGGCAGTTTTAGATCCTGGGCGTCGTCATGCTGAAAGCAGGCAAAACAAAACTGATTGCACAGTAAAAAAAATTCTACATAGCCAGGAATTTTTTAACACCTCATCAATTTTATTTATCATATAAGGGCACTGCATAGAGTATACAGTAACATTAATATAAATGGATAACACAATAAAGCATAAAGCTTATTTCCAATGTGGTCCAGCACACAAGATTAAGACCAAGATTATTAGTCTAAGGTGCAATAAAATCAGGTTGGAAGATTTGCCCACTGAAGGTTTATTTTTAAAAAATCAATTGCATTTTAGAATGGATAAAACTGAGAAAATGAGATGTAGTCTTTGCTCTTTTTTTTTTTGCTCATAACAACCTAAAACGTTTCATAATTCATTTTCACATTCACTGAATAGTGATACAAATCAGTGAAATGCTTTATTTTTTTATTTGATCAAATCGCAGCACCTACAGCGCTTATAACAACATAGCATTAAATTAGCCAACACGTTTTAGCTTTAAGTTTACGCCTAAACTTTAAGCATAAACTTACCAGTTTCGTGGCTCGATACGGTCCAGGAGTGATAATATGCGTGCTCATATTCATGACTGACACCACCACTTCATCCAAAACAACGAGAGAGACAAAAATCCATTATTTAGAGGGAATACTTATCGATGTTTTGCTAGTAGCTTACAAGCAACTAGCTGGCTGCTCTCCGTCCGTCTGTTTAAAATTACGAGCCGTGTCATTCTGGCAGCTGATTGGACGGTGCCCGGATCACGTGACCACCATTGAACGGCAAAAGGACGGAATAGGAAAAAAAAAACCAAAACAAAAATCAACAATAAAACACACACTTTTGGATATATTTAGGTACTTAAGACATTTTTTAAGTTAGGAAATATACCAAAAATAAAGCAGCATTTTCAGAACTGGGCTGTCATCGGTTATATGAGTATGATTATTATGAGTAGCTATATATAAAATGTTAACTATGCTTAATTACTTATGTACTAAAAAAAGAAAGAGTAAGATAAACAGCAATATTATGCACCTGCCGTGACCCGGATTCGAACCGGGGTTGCTGCGGCCACAACGCAGAGTACTAACCACTATACGATCACGGCATGCTATTCCTCTGGATAGGGATTAATAGATCTGTCAAACAGACAGGGTAGGTGGACAGTCATTACCCTGCTGAACTGACTAGATAAACGGTAAAATATCATAAAAAATAGGCAGATATTCCACACATTGTGAACTCCATTCATTTAAATCTACTATTTGTCTCAACAGAGCGAATAAAAATTAGTTTTCTGTGAGTTCCGTTGTTGTATGTATGTGGGTGTGGTTTTTGTCCGTTTAAAAAAGTAGTCGGACGGTGATTGGTTAAAAGTTGTGTATTTTTGACAACTGGATCCATTGTGCTCACCCATTGGCCGTGACGCAACAGCTGCTCACTTCTGATTGGCTGGTTGTTTTCTACACGATTTCAAACATTTGTGCTGCTGGTGTAGTCGCGACGTTGTGGCTAGCTTACTAGTTTCCACGATGAAACGATTCACTTGATGCCTCACGTGAAAACTCACCTTGAATTTGTAAAAAAGATTTGGTTTTGAGAAACGTTTTCTTTTTTATTCAAAATGGCTGAAGGGGTAACTTCAGTGCGACAAGGAGTTTTGGACTACAGTCCGGTAAGGAGAAACGACGCTAACAAGGAGAATGATGTTCCAGTTCTGAGCTTGATCCAGTTCTCAAAGCCTCCATTTGTGACTTTCGGCACGGTAAAGTTGGGCACCTCGAAATCTGCCGTCCTACGAATAGAAAATCCTATAGATGACATGAAAGTGGAGGTTACTGTCGACAAAATCCCCTCGAGTAAAGGCTTTTCTGTGGACCACAACACGTTCACCATTCAGGTATGTTGTAACTGTTTATCCACGTGTTTTATTAAAATGCAGGCATTTATTGTCTTGGTCACAGATGTGATGTAGTTTATCATTTCCTGCTGCCTTCCCTTAGGCAAAAAGTAGGATACTTGAAGTTCATTTTAATAAGTATACTTGAGTATAGGTTTAAGTATGTCAAGTATACTAGGCACCATGTACTTGTAGTGTACTAGAAAGTATGCTGATACTCTTTCTTACTAAATTGGGACATTTTTATTTCATACTGTTATAATGTTTATAAACTTACCAAAAAGTAATAAACTTTAAGTACTTGGCATTAAGTATACTAAATACAAGTGTATGTCCCTAAGTGTACTTTTATTTCCCATGTACAATGATAGAAGTATACTAGCAGTTTACTAACAAGTAGACATCTAGGACTACAACAAGTTTATGAAAGTATACTCTGAAGTATACTGAAAGTAATCTTCTATGTATACTTTTAGTTTAATCTTGAAATATTCTACAAATAAACCAGTCTGTGTGAAAAGTGTACTACTAAAGTTTATCTTGGCCAAAGTTTTAAACATTAGTATTGATTAAGTATACTTTTCGTACAAGCCAAGTATAGTTTAAGATAGACTTGGTTAAGTATATCTCAGATAAGTACACAATTTTTTTTTTTAGTTTAAAGTTAGTATACTTAAAGGATACTTGCATAAGCTACTTTTTGCTAAGGTTTGACACTTTTTTTCTGCTTCATGTTTTGGTTTTTCCAGCCTGAAAGTTTCTTCAGTTTGACCGTAACCTGGACTCCAACAGAGGAAGGTGGGATCAGAGAGCTCCTCATCTTCAATGCTGGGGTTCTCAAGCACCAGGCTGTGCTGCTTGGGAGAGCAGACGCACCAAGAAAGAAAAAGGTAGCTTCCCACAGAGACTGGCATTTCATCTACATACATTAAGCTGAGAGCTAAAAATCTAAAATAATTTCTTGTTAGTGTCTGAGGCCGTGTTGAGAATCAGTTTCATAGTAGAAGAAAGGGGTTTAAAACCACATTTTTAGCTGTTAAATTAATTTTGTTGTGTACTTTGAGTCTCTAGGATTGCTGAAAAATTTAATCGAATCTCTCTAGATGCTGCATAGATATCTTTTCTATTTGGGTCTTATTTTTCAACCTGTTCCGTTGCTGTTTTCTATGATATTTTCTGAACTATTACATCAAATTATTCGTGACAGAACAGACATCTAAGGTCTGGACTTACCAACTACAATTTGGTGGTCTTCATTCTCCTCTGGTTCTGGGTCAGACTCTGGCTCCAACATGTAAGGCTGGATGGACAAGTCTTCCCACGTTGACATCTTTTAATTCATTTGCAAATAAAATGTTTCTGTGCTATATAGTCGTAAACCCCTCCATCAAACTACAATTGACTGCTCTGGGAGCTGGAGTGGGGTGTGAAGGGCCTCATTTGGATTTAAAGACACAGCCCTTAAATCGAGTTGATCTGAGACACACCTTAGAAAGGGGTGAAAGAGGGCATTTTGAAGTTACAAAGGAGGAATTCAGATACAGGGGTGGAAAATAAGTTTACACAGCTCAGATGTTATCATGTAACATCATCGCACTCCAAGTTGTATGTTCCTGGGTACTTTAAATAATGATACAGCTTATATAAAATCCATCAAAATACCAGTTTAAGAAAGTCCAAATTTCTGTGACCTGTTTAAACTCATATGTTCATATGTCTGAGCTGTAGAACTCTAAAAGTAGTTTTTTTTTCTCCATTTGTTTCAACTATTACCACTATGGAAAAACTTTTGCTTTTTTAATCTTGTCTATAATGTATGGTACAGTACAACAGAAAGTAAAGTATGCTAGACTCAAGTTGCATGTTTTGATTCGGTCTCACATTTGGAACAGATGTATTTTTATCTTTATTTTTGTTTTCTTTTTAGATTTGCTAATATGTTTCTGAATTGCCTTCTGTGATACTGTATGTAGAAAAGCTCAGATTTTACTGAGGAACACTTTAGGTGTTCAGACGATGCACATTACAGTACACTTTGCATTTGTTACAACTTGATTACATTTATTTATTTATTTATCTATCCAGAAGAGCCTATGGGATGCCATCAAAAACAAAAGAGAAGGAGGTAAAGGGCCACCGACAACAAAGAAAACGGCACCTCCTTTGAAAATGACGGCCAATAAAACCTTCCAAGTGTCTCGTAACCCACAGTACGAAAGAGGGAAGCCTCGCAGCCCGCTGGCTTTGCTCAATGAGAGAAAATCTGCGAGAGAGAATTTTCCCATAAAGAACGGCTCGGCTGAGCCTACCTGCCTGAAGCTAGCGGAGCTTAGGGCTTTAAACTCCAAGCAGAGGCATCAGTCCGAGAGAATCCATGATATTCAGAAAGACTCTCCTGTTGTTCTGCTCGTCCCGGCTGGAAAATTTGTGGATTCTGGCAGCATGTCTGCCAGTCCCGACACTCTGACAGGACAACCTGAAAATAAAGGACTTGTGTTGAATAAGACTTTATCACCTATTGGGACACCAGAGAGGTTTAAGAAGCTGATGCCTCGTATTCAGTCAGACAGTTCACTTCCTGCTTCTCTAAAGTCCGCCGATGATTCAGTTCCTTCTTTGAAAGACGCTCTCGATGTCATCGGCTCTGATCTGATTCCTACTAGTCCCAGAGACTCGAGTTCAAGCTGCGTGTTTTCAGATTCCCTGGAGTCTAACGGCAACAAACACTGCAGCGATCCTGACGGAAACGTCGTGGAAACATTAACCGATGGCCTCGAGCTGTCTGAAACCAACCAGCCGAGGCTCACGTTTTTTGTCAATAAAAAATCAGAGGAAGCAGATAAAGTTTTGCAGAAGGTGAAAAAGGCTGCTTTTACATCTGCCACGGTGACTAAAGGCAAAGCCCCGGTGGAAGCAAACAGTCCGGGCGGGCGGAAGGTCAAAAAGTCACGTCGGCGGCTCTTAGAGAAAACACTGGAGCTTTCTGACGTCAGCAGCAAGTGCGATTCTGGTCCGGGTACTCCCAGCCTTCCCGTCATAGACACTGAAACGTGGGCCGAGCTGAGTGACGGTGGACATCAGGTCTCAGAAATCAGGTCTTCCAGCCCCAAACCAAGACTCGGGACCTCAGCTGCACCCATCACCTTCCCCATCTCCTCCCCTCCGTGCACGGCTCCATCTCGCTTCTCTTTCTCAGCTTCCCCCGAAGTTCGGCCCGCCCTCGCGCTGACCACCTTTGCCGTCGCAGTGTCAGAAGATGCCTCTGCCGTTTCTGCGCCTCCTCCCGCTCGGGAGGACCGGTTTCCCGTTCAGTTGGCGGTAAAAAGCAAGAAGAGGAAGAGCGAGGAGCATCCGAAGGCCGAGGCTTCTGGGAAACCCGAGCAGGTGAAAAGGAGTCGAGTCGTGGCGGGAAAGAGTGAGCCGCAGAGGTCGGTCCAGGAGAAGAGGAGCGTGTCGCAGCGACGGAGGCTAACAAGTGAGCAGATTAAGTTTCTTTATGGAAATCTTCATCATGGATCTTCAGTATTTAACTTTATGCTCATTCTTTAAAAAAATACTTGTTAATTTTGATCTTCCTGATCTGATTTTTGTTTACTTTCTAGGCTCGGCTCAGTCAGGGATTACATCATCTCTGAAGATCAGGTCTGTAGCTGCTGTTCAGGCTAAAAAACCGAACTCCAAGATCACCTCACAAGGTATACATTTCTCTAAGTTTTTTTTTTTTTTAGCTAACCCATGTCAGATTATTTAAAGTTTTTGGCAATTTATTGGCATGCTTAAGATTTAAAATCTGTTCATTCATTTACAGCTGCGTCATCCATTGGGGCATCCAGTTCTGCAAAAGTGTCTAAAGTAGTTGCCGTAGCTCAGTCAAAGCTGACCTTCATCAAATCTACACAAACGGGTATTTCAAGATCAACACTGCTGGAGAGCCAAGGTCTTTGATATTGTGAAGTTTATTTATTAGTTTACATTTGTTTTTATTTCTCTAGCTTTACCGAGACATCCTATGCCGTTTGCCGCCAAGAACATGTTCTACGACGAGAGGTGGATCGAGAAGCAGGAGAGAGGATTCACATGGTGGATCAACTACGTTCTCACTCCCGATGACTTTAAAGTCAACAATGAAGTTGCTAAAGGTATCGTGCCTGTTGTGTACTGAAAATCCATGATCTAAACCAGTTCTCAAGCTGTGGGGCAGGCTGTGACTTCTCCCATTTGGTGTCTTTTTATTTATTTTATTTTTTTCAAAGGTGTTTTTGTTTTTTTGAAACAAATTAAAGCTGGTTGTGCCCAGTTAGAACTGGGCATAAACTGCTTAATTGCTACAAAATGGTGATGGGACTTCATGACAATGGACTTTATGATGACTGTGGCATTGAACTACAGACCTTTTTGCACTACTTAAGCCACTGCCTGGCTCTGAGCAGTCAAAGGAAAATAATTCTTGGGGACCTCTTTATGGATGCCGAGAAGCTCAGAACTCTGAGTGTTTCTAACCTGGTGTCAAAAAGAAAAAAAATAAGTAGGTCCTCATTTTGTTTCTCCTCCAAGAGACTTCTTCAGATGAACTCAGCCTTATAAGCACTCCCTCCACATGGTGGACAAACAGGTTAGTCACATGCAAACGAGGGCCATCTCCTAACGATAGGCTTGATTAGCTCTATTGTTCATAGAGCAGGGCTATTCAACTGGCGGCCCGCGGGCCACATCCGGCCCGCGAGTGACTAAAGTTCGGCCCGCCAATTGGTTCATTCATCTCTTAAGCCCAAACCCCCGGTTTTCTACTTTATTACTATAAGTT
>JARVGW010000427.1:3799064-3814358 GCA_031762495.1 Anablepsoides rubrolineatus | reverse complement strand
CCCGCCCTTACTCTGCTCTGATTGGCTAAAACTGCAACTCTGGTTATTTTTATTGGTTGAAAGCAGCATCAGTCAAATCCAGCCGGATAGAAGTCCCCAAAACACACGTTTTTTCTCCTCCTCACCTAAATCCGCAGCGGAGACGAAGAACTTAAATCCGTTCTGCCTGACAAAATTCAAGACCCTTGAGTGACGTTTTCAAGACTAACTTCCACATTATTCATAAATTCAATACTTTTAAAGGCCCTTAATTTTTCAAAAATGAGTATAAGACTTTTCAAGACTTTTCAAGACCCCGCGGACACCCTGTATTAAAATATAAAATTCTGATACCGTATTTGTTTGTACACAAGCAAATCCTGTCACACTCCAGCAGGAGATAATCATTAAAATAAAAGGACTGTATTTTAGAAGTATTTGTATCTCATGAATTATATTATTACATTTGGCCGCAGCCTTTTATCAAAGTAATTTCTTGGTAAGATACTTGTACTTTTACTGAAGTATCACTTTGTGGTACTTTATACAACACTGATCAGTCCACAAATAAATATTAAGCAAATACATCTTTGTTTTCTGACTCTAGCAATGACATTTTAGGTCATTGTTTTAAACCACTGTTTTGGTTTGCTCTGCTCCCATGGTTTCTTTATTGAGTTCTTTTTTGTCTGCCTTCTCACTAAGTCATTTTTTTACTCTCTCTGCATCATTGTCTGCATTTTAGATCCCATAATGCACTAAAATGTCACATTGATGTAGTATTTTAAAATTCACGTAACCAGTGCTGATTTAATGAGTCACATTGATGAATTTTACTTGAGTATGATTTTAAAATTCTACATCCCAAACTCTTCAAATTAGTGTATAGTTTGTTGAAATTTAGTGATTTATCATGTTTGCGGGATAAATAAAATGCATGTTACTACTTTAACCACATCAGTATCACATCAGGGTTACCTTTAATACATTTAGGCTCAGTGTTCCTTACCTAAACATTCATTGTTTCCAGTCCAGGTTCCCTGATCACAGGTAGCAGTGAAAGGGTTTTGAGCTCCTGTAATGCATCTGTATCTGACTTCTTCACGGTTTCTATAAGACCTCTTTTCAGTTCCGATAATTTTAGCATTTTCAAAGTTAGGTTTTTGACATGATAATGCTACAGGTAAGGAAAAATTACAAGAAAAAGTTATTAAATTATGTCAGTTAAAAAATTGAAAATGTAAACAAATGTATGTGTGTAATCTAATTCTAATTAATCCAAGTAAGGTTTTAAAAACAAAAGAAAAACAAATACAGTAAAATAAGATTTGAGTGTAAAGTTCAGCTTACATTGACAAAGTGGTTTTGGTGTCCATCCATCTCTGGTGCAGGTGGCATATGTGACACCATCTGGTTTCTTATAGTCAGTTTTACAGGTATACCATACAGTGTTACCTAACTTGTTATTTTCCCAAGTACTTTCATATCGATATACATTTTCATCTTGTATATAGTTTGGGCATGTGACCGCTACAATAAGAGAAAACAAAATTAATCTCAACTGCTGAAGATAATACTGACAATCATCAAATAAAAATCCTGAATCATCATCAAACACACAATAAATTGATGCTGAAGCTCATGTTATTATATACCTAGACATACTGGGTTGAAGTTCCATTCTCCATCATCTTTGCAAGTAACGTCTGCTGTGGTTTTTTTGGGGTCTAAAATATAGTCCCTGTCCCCACATGTAACTTGCAGTTTTTCTCGAGGTGAAAACAGATTCTTGTTTGGGGGGTGATATGTTGTTCTCGGGAGTGGTGTCAGTTCACATTGAATCACTGGAGTCATTGAAAATAATCAAACACATTTGTTAGTATGTTTTAGGAAGATTCTGCAGATTTGTGTCACCTAAAAAGTCAGATGCACCTAATAGATTTTGGTTACTTCAATCATTCTTACATTTACATCCAGGCGTTGGGCTCCATTCTGCACTCGCTCCTACTTTCATGCAGCTTGATTGTCGGTCATTAGTAGGTTTATATGAAGGATTACATCTGAAATTCAAGACTTCATTCTCTTTGTACTGCTGACGACTACCAAGCACACTTCCATGTTCAATCACAGGGACATCACAGCTGACTTCTGTTGATGTTAAACACAAACATTAATGCAATTAAGTTTTCTATTTGATGATAGAATTCAGTTAAAAATAGGTTTAAAAACTTGAAATGTTATACAAGAAAAGTAACACAAGGTTGTGATGCTAAGATATTTTTAACTTATGACTTTAGATCTTCTATAAAAAGATCTTGAAATATGCTTATATTTACAGTACACAAGATTATTCTAGAAATTTTTTAACAAAAAAATGGGGAGCCAAGAGTAAAATGAAATGATAAAAAAATTCCATAAAAATTTTATTTCTTTATTTAGCTCACTTTTTGAGTGTTTTATTGTTATTTCTTACATTTAGCTAATTTTTGCTAAATGTTGAATCTAAATGTTAAAAAATATATTTAAATATCCAGTCCTAAATCCTAAAATTTAAATTTAAATGCAAAAGTTGAAATGACATCATCATCATGAGACAATAGCAACAGCTAGCGCTTCAATGCAGCTATTGTCTCAGGATGATGACATTGTAACGATAACGAGCACCAACAACAAAGGCTCCGTTCCATTCCAAAATACCTAAATATGAACTTCAACATTTAAGGTTTAGGTTTCACATTTAGATTTAAACATTTAGATTTAGGATTTAATATTTAAATGTTTCTTCATGTTTATATATACCATTTAGTAAAAATTAGCTAAATGTAAGAACAGTAAGCTAAATAATAATAATGTTAGTGGAAATTGTTTAACACTCAAAAAGTGAGCTAAATAATGAAGAATATGTTAGTGAAATTACGCCCCATAAAAAGATTATGTTGACATTTAATTTGCAAGACTTTTTTGTTTAATGCTGAATTTAAAACTTGATGTTAGATCAAAATGTTACAAATAATTGTTAGTGTTTTAAGTTATGGATTGAACTTGTGTTTTATTCTGATATTTTTTACCTTCACACTTTGGAATTTGACCAACCCACGCTCCATTTTCATCACAATAAACCTCGGGTGATCCTTTCAAGATTTGACTGCTCGACTTGCAGCTAAACCGAACTACGTTGCCAAAGTTGGCTCCCTCTGGATCCCCTATGATCTGGACGTTTTGGTCCACAGGAAAAGATGGACAACGAATGGCTGCAAAAACAGACAAACAATTATTATTGAAATACAAAAAGAGTTATAAATTAGAAAACTTGTTGATTTCAAGTCATACGTTCGCACACTGGAATAACCCCATCCCAGCCGTCTGCCTTGCAACGCCGGCGATTTGCTCGACTGACCATATGATACCTGAAATTAGTTTATTAAAAATAAAACATTAGAGGAAATCATAAAACAGTCACATTTACAAAACCAACATGAACAAAGACCATACTAGACAAGATAAATAAAAAACTTTTTGTTGTTGTTGAGAAATAATGAAGTATTTTTTTATTATACCCTTTTTGGCACTTATAAAGAACTTGTGAACCAAAGACAAAATCCTCTCCAATTTCAAGTACAAATTCTCCAAACCCAGCATCCCCGGGATGGCCGCATGATTTTGCTTAAAAAATGTAGACAAGAAAGACTTTGGGTGAATACAGTGCATTAAAAAAATATTGATGTGTGTTATTCCATTTAACAAGAATAGGATTCAAAAAGTGATGTAAAATAACTTACGTTCGCATTTTGAGCCTTTAGGTTCCCAGTTTCCCTCAGTACAGATCAGCTTGTAAAAGCCAGTGTAGCCAATACTGCAGGGCACTCTCACTTGTTTCCCAGCCGGATATGTTGCAGCCATACCAGTTGTGTCAAAACCGATAGCATAAAGTGGTCCTTTTAAAAACTGATCGAGGGTACACTCTGAGGGACAGCAACCAGTAAACACACATGTGCATTAGTTTGTTGAAATCAAGAACAAATCATTATAAATTTAAAATAAAACTAACAATAACATCATTTCTAGGACTTACCTTGGCATTTCACAAAGGTCAGTGTTTGTGCCCACAAAAGTAGGACCCAGGTTTTAGTGATTATGTTCATTTTATCCTCATACTCTGAACCACCTAACAGAGCAAGACCCCACAGAGCACCACACTGCTACAGAGAAGGAACTTTGAATTTCACTGGAGTGGAGAGAGAAAAAAGGAGCGATTGCTCAATGATTACACAAGTGTGACCAGACTCACAATCTGGCTTACAAGCTGAAAAAAAAAGAGAACAAACCACCCCCAAAGCATATACTGCATTCTAAACACAACCTTAAAAGTACCAAGCTCTGCTTTAAGTCTGCCTGCAGACAAATAACATTTAAACTAGTAAATAAGTTCAATAAAAATATATATAAATGTACACAAAAAATCAAACTAAGTATACTCACAAATTATGAAGTAAATGTGTATAAAGTGCAAATAAAGTGCTGTACAGTAGTTTGGAAATATTGTTTTTCTACATTTAGTTATTAAGTAAAATAAACAACAGCAAAAACACAAGTGTTCCTATAAACCTTTATTTATTTTGCATTTCACCATCTTGGCAATCATTTGCAGGAATCAATAGAGCAAACAAAACAAATTGCACGACACAAATCAGTTCAAGCATAATAAAAAAAGAAATGCAAGCTAAAGTAAAGGTAAACGATTATTTTATCTTGTAACAAAACAAAAGGATTATTAATCACAATGGAGTCATGAACAATGATAAGTTTAGTTAGCTTTAAAAATGCCAAACAGCTTAGTAAGCAAATAAAACCTTGTCTGACCCAAGTCCAAAACTGTTCTTATTGAGCAATGCAGGATTTACCTTCATTTCTCAACACTTTGTTTAATTTCTGCTGCCGTTGAACACAAGAAAACTTGGTCTTTTTTAAAAGCACGGGTTGATGAGCTGCTCAAATCTGAGCCAGAACTATGTAAGCTCTTCATAATCCATTCCCTGAACACTAAACATAGAGCCATACATAACATATGTTGTTGTTTTTCTTCTGTACAATACAATAAGATTCTCAGGTAAACCTTCACTTGCTATATTAGTAATATTAGTAACGCTGGGCTAAAACTGATGTTTTAGGAGTAAATAAGTAAGTAAAGTTTATTTATAAAGCACCTTTCACAAAGCACTGTACAACAAGAATCAACTCTAAAATATACAAAGAATGAGGAGTTTCAGGTGAACTCAGCCTTATAAGTACTGCCTCCACATGGTGGACAAACAGGTTGGTCACATGCAAAAGAGGGTCATCGCCTAACAATAGGTTGTTAGTGCCTTGATTGGCTCTATTGTTCATAGAGGGTCATGTGCTCCATCACCTGACTATTTTTGGGGTCCTGATTCACACCTTTTGCTCACAGGGGGCTGTGATAAAAGTGATAAAAGTCTCTGTCTTACTAGTGTTTAAAACCAAAACGTTAGTAGAGAGCCAGTCATTGATATTGGACAAACATTGGACAAGGACTGTCAACCTGTCCAACTGGTGTGGTTTGAAGGACAGATACAGTTGGATGTCATCAGCATAAACGGAAATTTCTGAAAACTGGATAATGGCAGCAAGTGAGATAATAAAAAAGAAAACAAAAGTGGGCCCAGAACTGAGCCTTGTGGAACCCCACAATTTAATGGGGCATAGCCAGAGGATAACCTGTCCGTCTTGATGCCGAATGTCCTTTGAGATAGATATGAAGTAAGCCGGTCCAAGGCTGAGCTCGAAATACCAGCCAGAACCTTTAGCCTGCATTGGCCCTACAGTACTGGTGATCAACAAGTCCCTGAACCATGTGTGTCCCATTGTATCTTAAAACGGCAGAAGTGACACCTCCCTTAAAGAAACCTCATCTTGATTCTGGCTCCATTTCCAATTTCTGTCCCATCTCTAAGCTGCTCTTTCTCAGTAAATTACTTGAAAAAGTTGTAGAAACCCAACTTAGACCCTGGCTGTATCAGTTACAGATCTCTGATCCGTTACAGTCTGGCCCTTTAAAACACCACTCCACTGAAACTGCTTTAATAAAAGATCCACAATGATCTGTTAATGGCAGCTGATGAGGGGAAAATGCTCTGTGCTGATCCTATTAGAGCTCAGTGTCACCTTTGATAAAACAGGTTAGGTCATTTAATGTAATCGGAGCAAAAGAAGAAAGTTACTTAGAGCACTGAGGCTCATCTTGAAAGGTTCAGGAATATATGACTGCAAAAGTTGTACATTAAGCAGGTATTTATCAGAGTCATGTAATCTTTAGAAAATATAGAATGCTGATTTATCGATTTTTAAATATAGAACCTGTGAAATACAAACTTCACTCTGAAAGATTCTTATCATTGTACTGTAATATGTCCAGAAACTGCCACCTTTTCATTTAGTCACATCTTAACGGGAATTATTGACTGATAACTTGTTACAAAATGAGTACAAACAGTGATGCAACTTTACATCAAGGTTTGTTTAGAGCTCTGCAACCAGGACACTGAGAAGGCAAGCCTGTAATTGGAAGGTTCAACTCCGACAGTGAAAAATGACCCTTAACCCCATGAGCTGCTCCCCGTTCGCCTCAAAACGGCAGCTCTCTGCTTCACATGTGCGATGGGAAAAATGCAGAGAATAAATTTCCCCACTGAGGGACAATAAAGATAAAAAAAAACTTAGCACAACTTAAACAACTATTAGATTAGTTATATAAATATGATTTTTTCTTTATGTTGATTCTCTGAACAAACATCGTCAGTTACTGTCACAGGATATTTGGACATGTTTGTGTGTTTGTGTACATTTTATTTTTAAATTATTGGTTAATAAATCCTTGGGGTGGAGGATTACTATATTATATTATATTATATTATATTATATTATATTATATTATATTATATTATATTATATTATATTATATTATTGATCTGCTCTGGGTGTACCCTGAAAAACAGGAAAAATAAACTCAGTACTAACATTTATTGTTAATTATAACTGATATTCAGCTTGTTTCTGCTTTGTAAGGATGTAGTCAGAAGGCCCACTTGTTTTATTAGTTAAACAGTGGCCTCTTGAGGTAAGTCATGGATGTTACATCAGGATGTCCAAAAAAATAAAAAATAAAATAAAAATAAATAAATAAATACTTTTTAAAAAAGTTTAATACACATGCACATAATATACTGCAAACTCAGTTGCAGTTGCCTTGGATTGCAAGTACCATATTTCTATTCTATTCTATTCTATTCTATTCTATTCTATTCTATTCTATTCTATTCTATTCTATTCAATGTAATCACATTATGTAAGTAAATAACTTAAAAAGTTGTTAAGATCAAAACATTAATGAAATATTTCATTAAAGCTCATTCTTTTGTAAAACTGAGAAGGTGAAAATGATCTGATTTTAACATTAATTATTATTTTGTTCATTGACTTTATATTTTTAAATAAAATAAATTCTAGCAGCAGAAAGAATAAAACAATCTTTTATTTGTCCCTTTTTCCCAAAAAATAAATTCAAACAATAATAATCTAAAACAAAAACAACATCAAACAAACTAACATATATTATTATCTTAAACATATACGTTGATCCAGCATTTTTAATATCACTCTCCAGATTATTCCATAATCTTATTCCTATAAACCTTTTCTTCAAACTAGTTTGAATTTTAGGTTTCACAAACATCTCTGTCCCCTTAAGATTGTAACAACTCTCTTTACAAAATTTAGTTGAATGTTTAAAGGTAATATATTTTTATGAGTCCGATATATAACCTGTAGAGTATTATAATCAACCAACTCAAAGATATTTTAATAACTTGAGTTGATAAAATACTTGTGTATCTATCTTGACACATGTATTGAATCATTTCTTTGTGTTGATACTCTGGTTTAATAATCTCCACAGTGTCTCCATCTTCAAGTAGTGGTGGTGGATTCCTACAAACAGAACCTAAACAATGGGCAGAGACAAAACATTACATTAGGCATTAGTCGCAATTATCTAAAGTCATTTCAAATGGCAACTTTCTGACTTTAAGAAACACTAAAAGAAATCAAGAAAAAAATGTGGTAGTCAGTAATGGTTAATTTTTTTATACCAAACAGAGAGGAAAAAATGTAATCATTCAATTTCATGGTTGTAGTAGATAAATACTCACTCATCTTCTGTCCTGTTTGATTATGATTGGCGTTGTTGCAGGAGAAGTTTGTGTGTTTGTCTGTGTACTTGTTTTTACTACAGAGTGAGGACCATTTGTGCCATAGTGACTATCAAAGTGAGGTCTTTGATGTAAAGTGAGGACCTCTTCAATGTCCTCACTTTGTTTGCAGCTCTGCTGTGCTTTACTAGTTAGGTTCAGAGGTTTGGTGTGAGTTAGGTTTTGGTTCAGGTGTAATGGTTAATTTTAGGGAAAATATCTGGGTTAGGCATAAATACACTTACAAAAATGAATGGAAGTCAATACGAAGTCCTCAGTTTGATGCAAATACAAGGATGTGTGTGTGTACATGTAGGTACAACTTTTGACCATTTTCCCTGTACACACAGCCAGGTGAGGACTATTCCTTATGAAGACAAAAACCTGGTCCCCATTGGCAGAAATACTGTTAATGGGTATTTTAAACAAAAGCTTTAAAGTACCAAGCTTTGCTTTTAGTATCTGTATGCAGACAAATACCATTTAAACAACTAAATAAGCTTAAAAACATATTACAACATCAAGGGATTGGCAACTACTGGTCGACCTGGGGAGACGGTTGAAATTCCCAAACATCATTGCAACTACATCTCTCCAGCAAGACATGGTTTTGGTGTCTGGGTCAAGCAAGCAGGTGGTTCTACTTGAGCTCACTGTCCCTTGGGAGGACCAGATGCATGAGGCTCAATAGAGGCAGAAAGCCACGTAGGAATAGGTGGAAGACCTGCTGTGAACCTATTGAAGTGGGATGCAGGATTTGTTCTCATGAATTAGGAAGTAAATGTGTACCTGTGCAAATGTGCTGCTATAGTACAGCAAAATTATTTGTCTACAATTATCCATTAAGTAAAATAAACACCAGCAAAAATGCAAGTATTCCGGTAAACGGTTATTTATTTTGCATTTCACCATCTTGGCAATCATTTGCAGGAATCAATAGAGCAAACAAAACAGATTGCATCACAAAAATCAGTTCAAGCATAATTAACAAATGCAAGATAAAATATAGGTAATAATATTATTTATCTTTACCAACAAAATAATTATTATTTACAATGGAGTCATGAACAATAAGGTTAGGTTGTTTTAGAAACAAATAAAAGCTCGTCTGACCCAAGTCCAAAACTGTTCTTATTGAGCAATGCTGGATTTACTTTTATTTTTCAACACTTTGTTTAATTTATGCTGCCTTTAAACACAAGGAAACTTGGTCACTTGAGTATTTCCTCAAACAAAAAGTCTTTTTTAAAAGCACGGGTTGATGAGCTGCTCAAATTTGAGCCAGAACTATGTGAGCTCTTCTTAATTCATTCCCTGAACTCTAAACATAGAGCCATACAAAATTAAATAATTAAAATTGAATAAAATAATAAGATTCTCAGGTATATATTAGTATACCTTTACTTGCTATATATTCGTAATGCTTGGTGAAAATGGATGCTTTAAAAAAGGAGAACATTACCTCATGTTTTATAATTTAATTTACCTTCATAGTTATGCTTTAAGTTATTCAGTTATTTATCAGGGGCATGTAACATATATAAAATATAATATGTTGAAATATTAATTTGTAAAAGTAGAACTCATGGAGAAAATATCCAAACTTCACTCTGAAGGGTTCTTGGCATTGCACTGTTGCTGTAATCAACCCTTTAAATTATAGCAGCATTCCCTCTTAACAAAACGTGATTGGATGTGTTATGGAAACATTTATGTACCTGGACAGAAACATGGGATTAAAAATACAAGGAGCATTCTGTCAAAGGTCAAAGTGGTTTTATTGCAATATTGCAAGGGGCAACACATCCATTCCACACCGGTCAGTGCTTCCATGGTATGTGCCCAAAGAGCAGAGTAAAAACACACATATTTATACAGCCATGTTATCAAACACACTGGAACATTGTGGAACGAGGTCATGGTTCCAGATAAGGGCCATCTTTGGTACAGATATCAGTTGCCTGTGTGGAAAAC
The DNA here is from genome assembly GCA_031762495.1 of Anablepsoides rubrolineatus. Lineage (NCBI taxonomy): Eukaryota > Metazoa > Chordata > Actinopteri > Cyprinodontiformes > Rivulidae > Anablepsoides > Anablepsoides rubrolineatus. Next base: position 3,804,141 of record JARVGW010000427.1, on the reverse strand, counting down.
ACTTAATCTGCACAAGAGACAAGAGTGAAAATGAAGCATGATGACATTCTAAAAATCCAGAGTTAAAGAGGTCACTGACTCTTAGCCTGAGCAATAATGAGGGGTTTTAGAGAATAAAGCTATCTTTCCAGGACAGGATGTTTGATGGCAACACATGCCTTATATATAACCTGCAGAATTATAATCAACCAACTTAATTTTGTTATAAGAATTGATCATCGACAAGAAAGTAGGATTTTCCTTTATTTCACACACACAGTGAGGGAGAGAGATAAGAGAGATGATTACATTATTAATTATTTAAGTAAAATAAAATGATTCAGAACAGCTTATTTGCATTATCTTTATTATTCTCTGCTAAAATATTGTTAGACACAAACAGTATCATTATATTCTTACAAAATATATTCATTGACTTCAGTTGTTTTGATTTAAAGTCAGTTTTTAATGTCACATGAATCTAATCTCCAGCAGCAAACGTTCCGAAAACAAAAATTTGACAAATTTGCATATTAGTCCCAATTATAGACTTTTCTAATACAAAATGCATTATTAAACTTGTGCATTGTTTAATTTGTGCAAATTGAATATTTTCTATTAGAGACCATTGCAGAAAAAATAAATCATGACATTTTTTGTAACATTTGATTCAAAACTTTAACATTTTTTTTTACTTTATTCAATAAACATGCTGAGGCAGAAAACTAAACATAGATTTCATTAAAATATCTATAGCTACTTTTGAATTATGTCATTCTTTATTGTGTATTTATGTCAGAGCGCTCATTTATCACATCAGCTCAGTGCAAACTTTCACTGACAGGTGGGAAGTTCTATCTCACCATCAATGCATATTTTACGCATCGACTCTGACTCGTCAACTTGTATTTTCCTTAGTTTGCAAGCAAATGTAATGTGATCATTATGTGGTATATATAATTTGTTTTTAAATCCATATGCAAACTGAATGTTGTGTCTGTCCATCTCTTCAGTATCCACAGTGCATGGTCCTGTAAGAAAAATCAACAAATTGTTATTATGAGTTCATTAAGTTATAATAATTTGTTTAAACTATCTGAACAAAACATATCATTATATGTGATAAAATTAAACACATAGTAAAACTAAACAATACCTGACCCAAGTAATGTGTAAATCAATTACAGTACTTTAAATTTGGGATGCACCGATGTTATGATGTTATGATGTTATGGTCGATAATGGAATTTAGCAATATTACGTAAACACACAAATTATTTATATATAAACACAAAACACACGTTTTTTTCTTTTAATACTGTAAAAACCGACCAGACTGCTGACATGGCTCTCTACTTTAATTATTTCAGGCTGAGCAGCGTCACTATCACTATCATGATCAAGCTGATAGCACTCGACCAACCATCTCCTCTCCCAAAACAGAAACAGCTAAAAAGTGGGAAATCAGTATCAGACGTTAATATTGTCCCAGATTTGCTTATTAAACCGATACCAAATTTCTAACAAATGACCAATGTTGTCCGATACCAATGTTAATGCCGATATATTGTGCATCCATACTTTAAAACATTGCTCCATACAGCTGTTCTTTAAAAAGGTTTCTGTGCACACATAGTCAATTTAATATAAGTTGGAATGGAAGTTTTATTTTTAGAAGCATTCTAAGCATCTTGGTAGCTTTTTTTTCAACTTAAATATAAAATTCCTTTAAAATATTATCAAATTGTTTTATGTTTTTTTCATCTCTCTCCGTATTGGTAAATGTAATCTTATTTAATATCCAAATTATATTTGTATCTGAAAAACTTTCGAATGTAGATTTTTATAGGTTACCTAATTATGGAACTCAAGTTTTTCACAAGGTGATGAATGACAGAAAGACACTTTATATACTCATTTATTGGTTTACAAAATTATTACTGCACCCTTTTTGCAGGTGTAAGTTGCAGTAATACCAATTTTTATATTTAGGAAGCATTTTTGATCATTGCATGTAAAATGTCCTGCATAAATAAAATGTAATTATAGTGTATTATAATTTATTACATTAAAATTGATCTCAGAATGAAAAAGATAATAAATACTATTATCAACAGAAATTGATTTTTTGAAGCAGAATTCTCAGCAAATGCAAAATAAAAAATATAAACTGAACTGTGACTTACTGAGGCATCTTATCTCTCCAGTCCATACACCTTTGGTACAGGTTTTATACGGCTCACCCTGCATCACGTATGTATTTTGACACATGTATTTAACTCTTTCATCAAGTTGGTACTCTGCTTTAATCAACTCCACGGTGTCTCCATCTTCAAGTAGTGGTGGATTCCTACAAACAGAACCTAAACAATGTGCAGAGACAAAAAAAAGAACATTAGGTGGATTTTTTTTCTTTATTCACTCTTTTTGTCCTTAGTATTTGTAGCTCTACCCTTGAGTTTTTTTAATATGTTGTTTTATTTTTGACAGTGGGGGGCACTATTTCTGAACCGCTTATGAATAAAATTAGGTCCACAAAGTCAAAACCGCTTATGCAATCAAAGGGGTACTGTTGGAGATGTCACGAGTGTTGTGATTCATTGACAGCCATACCTTCCACTGTTCAAGATAACAATGAATGATAGAAAATTAGTTATTAATGTATTATGTTATAATTTTAGAAAGCGCAAATCTGCTTATGAATTTTGAACTTTAGTAAGACTGCTAAACCACAAATGAAGTATTTAAGTCTCCTATTAGCGGATTTGCTTTTTAGGGAACTGGTGCCCACCACTGATTTTTGAGCTATTTTGCTGTTAGCTGGCTGAAAATATTAGGCACAAATAACTTAACTACTAACACCCCTGCAAAATACATTCAAAAGATGACACCCAGTGGTCTTCATGAGACCAAAGGTTTGTGGGTGATCTCCAGAGGTCCATGACAGACCTTTAGAGTTCAACAAGAGACCATTGAATGTTTACTACCTACCAATATAGGTTCACATGCAACAACAAAGAAACACAGAAATGTTCAAAATAGAGAAAACTGATGAACTACAACATAAAACCACCGACTCTAAAAAAAATCCCAAACTCTGCCCCCATCAAAAGCCAAGGAGTAAAGGTGAGTCTTGAGCAAAGATTTCAAAGTCTCGATGGTCTCAGTGGTTCAAATTACATTAGATTAGATAGAACTTTATTGATCCCTTGGGAGGCAGCCTAAGCAGAGAGACCCAGACGTCCCTCTCCCCAGCTGCTTGGACCTGCTCCCAAGGCGTTCCCAGGCCAGCCAAGAAACATAGTCCCTCCAGCGTGTCCTGGGTCTTCCTCTGGGCCTCCTCCCAGTGGGACGTGCCCAGAACACCTCACCAGGGAAGTGTGCAGGTGGCATCCTCACCAGATGCCGGAGCCACCTCAACTGGCTCCTCTCGATGTGGAGGAGCAGTGGCTCTACTCTGAGTCCCTCCCAGATGACTGAGCGCCTCAACCCTATCTTTAAGGGAGAGCCCAGACACCCTGTGGAGGAAACTGATTTCGGACCACAGATGAGGGCAGGAACGTAGACCGACCGGTACATCTACGACAGATTGGTATATCACTGCAGATCACTGCATTGGTGCTGCAAACGCAGCACCAATCCACCTGTCAATCTCCCGCTCCATTCTTCCCTCATTCCACTAGTTAGTTAGTTTAATTTTTATGTTTGATCAACTTTATTGTTGCACAGCTATCTAGATTAGGCCTACTTTAGCATCAACTTAAAAAAAGGATCCTAATAATTTCCCAACCAATTCCATCTGACAGATATTCTGCCACACCACCTGCTGCAGTTGCCCAGTATGCAGGTGAGCAGAGGAGACTGATCAGCGCAGAAAAGTAAGCTCTAATTTTCATGGTCTTATTAGATTTCAAAGAGAAACAAAATTACAATAATTGTGAATATTGCCAATGTGCAAATATTTTAATCCAGACTGCATTTGGTGAAGGATTCAGAAAATAAATAAACCAAAAAACATCTGTAGCAGGTTTTCAACTTGGAAAAAAATACAGGATGACAGTTTAGAATTGATTAAAAATTAGACTTTTAAATCTGCAGTGATACGTTTTATTTTGTTAAAAATGGGCTAAACCTTATTTTATCATTCTGCACTGAGGGAACAGAGTGGAGGGATCCGGTGACTGCAGTATACGGTATTGTGGTATACAGTAGTTTTTGTCACCATTGTTTGACACAATTTCATCTTATTTTTATGATGTCATGTCAGTTTGTTATGAGTGGGCCTATCACTACATCAGGAAAGAAATGCCTCCGAAATTCACTGTTAGTGGTTATCAATATCAATTTTTTCATTGGGTAAAGTTATTATAATTTTTAAACATGCATTTGAGTGTCATCATTGCTTGGCACATTGACATGTTGTGTTACAAATAAAACTAAAACAAGAATAAACAAAATACAAGTAAAATGCTACTCTAAAGTCTAGTGATAATCTGTGTCTCATTATTTTATTACCCCGCAGGGTCCTACAGAGGAACCCCTTGCTACCCCCAGTGCACAGCAATCAGTTGATTGCAAATAAAAAAAAATAATAATAAAGAAGCAAAAAACAATTACAGCATTAAAAAAATATGTAAGTAGTCAAAGGTACGCTTGTTGCTTGTAGACTTTACCAGGGATGTGGAAGATAACTATTGCAATGTTGAGTAGCCTAGCAAGTCTGACAATAATGAACACATAGCTGTAGACTAAATGAAAGTGAATAGTTAGATATTATTATTATTATTATTATTATTATTATTATTATTATTATTATTATTGTTACTTTATTAAGAAGTGAAGAAAAATCTCAAGATTTTAAATGTTAACATTATCCTCTTGGCCTGCAGGTAATTCCTGATGACAGGGAGCAGTCACAGCAGAAAAGACTGTATGAGGAAGGAAAAAAGAAGTAATGCATTTTATATATACTATTTTAACTATGAAGTGAAGAAAATTTTCAATTACACATTCAAAGGCTATTATGAAAGTAACTAATCAAATTACCCCAAAATACTTTGGATGGAACTCATTTGCTGAAACCTTGGGGGGGGGGGGG
>JARVGW010000427.1:3718345-3730882 GCA_031762495.1 Anablepsoides rubrolineatus | reverse complement strand
CGTGTTTCCATTGAGCAAATTTATTTTCAAAATTCTAATTTGCGCATTTTCATGGTCAATGGAAACGCACCTAGTGTTTCACCCCTCCCGTCACAGAAATCCAATCAGTATCATGCAACTCACCTGTGTCTCTCAGTATTTAAGCTCCAGTTCCCCACAGCACCAGCACCTGATTATTGAACGGTTTTCTTAGTAGATGTCTAGCATTCTCATGTCTTGTTTGGTCCACCTGGTTTTGACTCTCCTTCTGGTTTTTGGATTTTAGCCTCCCGTCTCGCTCTCTTGGTACCTCATCGGATTCTGATCTCCTGGTTCTGACCCTTGCCTCTTCCACCGGGCCTTCGCCTTCAGCCCTTGCCCTTGTCGAACTCGTTCAGCCATCTGCCTCCCGGTTACAGACCCCTGCTTGTGTACCACAACCAAGAGTTAAGTCCAGTCCCTTTAACCTCAGTCTGTTTTCTGCCTACATGTGTATGACCCACGCCTGTCCCACGGACCTACCAGACGTCACTCCGGACTCTCCACGTCATTCAAGGTCTCTCCCCGGAATCCCCACACCATAAGATGGTTAGTGGCGTTATTATTTCCATCTGGTTCAAGATCCAGTCTTGCCACTGATCTCATCTTCTGTTGTTTAGAGTTCCGGAGATCCGTGACGCTCAGATCCAGGACCAGCTGCCTGTTTTTAAATAAAAACCTTAAACTTCCTGGTGTTTGGTAAATCAGTGAAACTTGTTTTCCCTGCCTTAACAATATGTAACTCTATCCATTAGATATCAAGGAACTTTTTTGTATAAAAATGAAGTTTATAAGAACTTTCTATCTCCCAAATTGATATTGATTCAGCTGGAATTTAATCTAAGGGAGACTTTGTGAAATGACTGGGAAGGTCTTCCATTGCAAACAGTGTAAACCAGTTAAAGATACTAACTTCAGCAGCAGCAGAGTCCCAGGCCAATAATATACATCACAGATGGCAGAATCAGATTCTTACTTCTGGAGTTGATCACAGCCACTGAAAATGGATTTTATTTTTTTGATGCGTTTAAGCCCTTTGCACAAGTTGTTCCACATAGTTGTGTCAGCCATGGCTGTCTTTGCTAAAAAAAAATATTAAAGGAGACAAAAATCTTAACTACAAGTTTCTAGTGTGTATTAGCTGACAATGGCAATAAAACAGATTCTGATTAAAATAACTAGATATTGCATAGCGGTAGCATATATGACCCCCGCACGAACGCAAAGCACCAATGCACCAGAACTCACCAGAACTGTTGTTTTGGCTGGCGGGGTGCTCATTGGTGGAACCCGATGGATAGCCCTTCATCAGAGCTATCAAAAAAATAAAGTGTGTGTATATATATTTAATCACTGTATTTCAGCCACCGTATTTATGACCTTTGTCACAGATTCTGTCCTATCATATGTATGTCAGCTTTTGGGGATACCCATCTTAACAAAACAGTCTATGCTAATAATTTAAAAGGAGAAAATACACTTTTTAAATAAAGGATTTTAACAGTCCCTTTTGAAAAAATCTGTTTATTTCAAGACTGTATTACCATCAAATGTTTCGGCTGTCATGATGACTTCTTGAAGTTCCTGTTGCAATGTTGAGATAACATTGTGAAAACACCTGCTAAGAAAATAAAAAAACTCTTGTGAATGCAGAGCTGAAGTTCTGTTCTAGAGCAGATGCAACCTTTCTTAGGCAGTCTGGCGAGGTGGACAGACACAGGTTCAATTTATTGGCAGGCACAAGGCTGGGGAAACAAAATTATCCAGCAGAAGACCTCCCACCCAGAACAAAACCTTATTCCTACAAAGATGTATGCACCCTCGGCCCTCTGCGGCCTCGACCTCTCTGTTTATCCCCGCTCCATTCAGGACGTGTCCTCACCTTCAGCACTGATCTACAGCATGTGCATGCAGGCGGTAGTCATGCATGTCATTACCCCGTGTGGATGTTTTATCTGCTAGTGATTTCCTGCCCTGCAGAGGAGGGGGGATGAGCCCAGTTCTCTTGGGGCTGCAGTGTGTGCTGCTCAGACGAAAGAATGCGCATTTCTAAAACTCAACCCCCAGAACACAGCCGTCCTGTTCTTTTCCTGCTGATTAGCCAAAAGTATGAGGAATCATTAGTGCCCTGGGACAAAACTGCGAAAAAGAAGAGAAGAAAGAAATGAAAGCGTGACTGTGTTTTAAAATACGGACTCCTTTTGAACATTTTGATGATGTGGACGAGGGGAAATGGTTTTTGAAAGCCCTGCCCTTTAGCTAAAGACTTAAAAATACAGGAGGTGGTGAAATCCAGGGTTTTGATATAAACCAGGATGACTACAGCAGAACTTGAGTCAGCCTATATTTATAAGGTAACCTAGCATGCATCAAAATCCGATAATGTTTGAGCGTGCAACTTTTCCAGGAAGAAGACAAGAAGGCATTCATATGTATGAATGATTTAGTGTGAAACTGCAAGATATTGAAAATCCTTGTTTTATTGTTTCCTGTGTAAAGCCAATAAAGTTGTAACGGTCGTGCCATTGTGTTGTTCCATTTTACACACATTGTTACCTTACAGACCAGGAAGTACACCAAATACTGGCTGAAAAAGAAACCTTTTGTGTTTTCCAACACCCTATTCTGTAGTGTCTCTTTTTATCTTGAAAAGAGAGTAAGAATTGGAGGTTAATTGGTTTGTTTCGATCTACAATTTCCTGCAAACCACCAGATGCTAACCCTTTTAAACCAGGGAGTAAATGTTGTTTTGCAAAATGAAACGTATTAAAACGTCTGGCTGAAAGTTTCAAAGCTCACGACCTTTAGGTTTTATGGCAACGAGCAAAAAGAAATTGAAGTCAGAACCAGAGAGAACGTCCAGGTTCTGCTTGTCAACAGCTAAAAATCATGAATGTAGAAACTCATTTCTTCTTGTTTAACCACAAACACAAGAACACATCATAAAGGGACAATATTATGTGTTTCTCAGGCATACCATATTTATTCATGTATTATACAATCTCCAGTATAATACATGATATTGCCCCTTTAAGTAAGAAAGTAAGTAAAGTTTAATTATATAGCACCTTTCTTAGATATAAAATCACAAAGTGCTTCACAATAAAAGCAAGAAAAAAAATAATTTGAAGGCATCACAAAAGCAATACATTCATACAAAAGTACAGGTAAAATCAGGTAACCCCCCTCCCCTCTCCCTCAAAACCAATATCCTCTGGCAGCAAACTCTTGAATCCACAGCTAAAATAAAGAAGCAATATCACCTTTTTTGGAAAATATTTCAGTTGAATTTTAATAAAATCAGGATAATTTGAGGACAGTGACCTCGCAGATCCAGATGATGGTAGCTTTCTTCTGTTTACCACAGACACAGTACATCTGAAAACACCAGAAATGGTTTGTTTTTTACTGATTGTGTGGAACTGTAGCAGGGACACTCCTTCACTTTTCTATGGAGACGTTTTAGATTCACACAGCCACACTTTGTAAACTCCAACTGGTTTTTGATGAAGCGTCCTTTGATCGCGCTGCGACACGCGACTTATAATATTCTACAAAGCTCGAAAACACTTTGACAATTAATAACGTTTGAACTGAAGCACGTCACAGTGAGAAATACACCTGCCACCGCACGCTATCAATAACACGGATTGCCTCTGAGGTCAATTCGTATTGTTTTGTCAAACGCACGTTCGAACAGACAGGAGTCATTTATCCTGCAGCTAAAGCAAGCAGAACATCCTGTTCTTGACTTCCAGAGGTGCGGCCCACTCAGTGGTCTCATTCAATATGGACTTGATCAAATGCACAACGCCTCTCTTACCGTGATTAATTTTTCCCACCTCTTTTTTTTTCCGGTCCCTGTCTTCCGCCTACTACTATCCTGGTATCCCTGAGAGGCTGCCCGAGTGACAGGAACATAAGTCACACACCTGCATTAAAAACACATTAGGGCAGCGGAAAGAATTAAGGTTAGCTTTATCTGACGGTGGGTACCTGCTCTGGAAGCAACCAGGAGTGCAGGAATCTTCGTGTAACGCCATCGTCAAACACTGACAACGCCGTGACTTATGGACTCGCCAAATGCACTCCCAAGCACTTTCAGAGAGTGTAGACAACATGAATACGTTGAATTTATGAGATCTCAAAAGATCACGGCACTCTTACGCTTCCTCCTGCGAGGGGAAAAACGGCAGAAATATCGAGGGACAAAGAACAGATGAGGAGGATGTTGGGGCAGTGGCCCATTTCTGGTAACACTCCATCCAAGCCTCACGCTGCAACACGCCCAGGGATGAGGCTTAAAATAAACACAAAGAAACAAAGTGACAGTGATGCAGAACCCCAAACATAGGCGCAAAAATGCACAATAAAAACATTAAAAATGTTAAGAGTCCCAAAAAAGACCAATTGTAGTTTTTATCTTTGTGCAGCAACATTTCTTTGTTTTTAAAAGAATAAAACATTTGCTTTTGAAAAAAGATCCTTTTTTTTTTGGTTGGTCTGTGAGGCGGATCTAGGAGTAATGGGCCATCAAGGGGTCACAATATTCATAGTATTTGTTCATAATCCTTGCACACAAATCCTTGGTTTTGGTAAGATGTATATATTTAACCAGTCACACATTCAAACACTTGTAATGTAATTTTAAATAAGCTTGCATAGTGAATTCTCCTTACCCATTTTACATGCATTTTAATGTACATAGATAAAATACTCTCAAACACACAGCATGTGAGAAAATCCAGTCATCATTTGGGAGTTGAGAGTCTTTTTCTGTAGGATTGTTCAAAATTTAAGAAAAGAAAAAGACGTCTATCAGCTTGATTCCTGCTGGACGTTTCTATTGGGCTCATTTAGCGCCTCTAGTGTTTGGACATGGAACTGCACCCAGCATCATCACTCGGGCAAGGGACGGATGAGTGACGGGACAGGGGCACTTTAGGGCTCTGATCAAATTTCAGCCCCACCCCAGAACTGCCCCTAGATAATTCAGTTAGATTTAACCTTTATTTCAATTATGGGGAAAAACATTTTGGTTTCAGATGGGCCATAGAAGCAGTAACAAAACAAACAAACAATAAGTAATAATAAAATTCCACAAATATAAAAAAAGGATGATGAAAATATAACAAACAAATTGATGTATGGTGGCAAAAACTCACAAACACAAAAAGCTTCTAAAAGACTACAAACAGGATAAAGCTAACAAAATAAAGTATTTTTTTGAAATACTCACTACCAGAAAAAAAGCTTTGTTTTCTATATATAGAAATATAATTACCTTTTTCATAAATGTGCTGCTATCGTTTTTAATATTTCATATTATATTTCATTCTTTAGATTTATTGTTTTATGTGTACAGTGCCCTGAGACAACAGTTGTTGTGACTTGGTGCTATATAAATAAACTGAATTGAATTGAATTGAGATTTGTAATTCAGGACAAAAATACCAAGCCAACAAAACAAGCCAAGAGGAGGAGAAACGAGTAGAGAGGGAAACAGGGAACATGTCGGGTGATCAGAGTGAAGCTCCTCTTGAGCGGTAATTTAGTTTCATGTGGCTCATGGTGCTCCGCAGTGCAGGGGGAAGGTCATAAAGGCAACCATCGACCATCTATTATTACATGAGAGCAGTGCGATGTGTTCAGGGTGGATGATCACATCTCCCCTACACTTGGCTTCAATTTATATATATATATATATATATTTATTTATTTTTTTGCCCCTGTTATTCATTAGGAAAAGAACACAGGAAAATGGTGACATTTAGGTTGGCTTTAGGTTAAGGACAGATCATCACTGGGACATACTGTATATACATGTCTGGAACACAAACAGTGGGTCACACTGAGGTTAAGCTGCTTTGATGACCCTTTGAAAACGTTGAACTGAGCCTCTCTGCAGCTGTGAATGAAATAAGACCTCATTTGCTTCTGTTCTACAAAATAGCAAATATACAACAACAACAACAAAAATCAATATCATGAACTGAAAAAGATATATTCTTGTAAGTCATCAGATGTAGATCATGAGAACAATAATCTTGGTCAGATTGTTTGTTATTTGAAGAACCCCTTATCAATCACCCCTAAAATTCTTTAAAACCTTTCCACATTTTTTCTGGAGTAAGTCATCTGACACCTTAGTTTTCAAAATAAAAACCCATGGAAATGTTTGCCCACCGGTGGAACAAAGACTGGTAAAGGTAAATGGACTGTACTTATATACCGCCTTTCTACCCAACCAGAATACTCAAAGCTCTTTACAATACAATCTGCGTCCTCATCTACTCATTCACACAGCATTCTACGAGATCTCCTACAAAGCTTACATGTACAATTATCTATGGAGACTAATCAGTGCCAATCACATTCATACACTGATGGGACACACATCAAAGGCATTGGGGTTAAGTACTGTATCTTGCCCAAGGACACAACAACTGAGACAGCTGGACGGGGGATTGAACCGGTGACATTCCAGTCCCAGGACGACTCCCCTAACCACTCTTCCACAGCCGTCCCAAAAGGGTTAACATAATATTTGATGGGAGAAAACTACGGCAATGCCAAATTATCTGATGTCATTCATAATAATTTGGTATTTCACTTAATGCACTTTCTTTCATTTGGTCTCCATAATGTTCTCTCTGCACTGTTTTAAAGTATGCCGATAAAACTGAAAATGCAATTAGCATAAAACTAAGAGTATACACAGAAACCAATGAGCTTCCACAGTAAAATGTCGGAACATTCTTGCTGCTCCTATATCATTATCCATAAGTTCAGATTAAAGGTAGACACATTGTTTTTAACCAGGCAAAGTTAGATACTCTATTCATTGTTCAGTTATTCGTGTGTGTTCTCTTTTCAAAAAACAAGTACAAAATAAAAATTGTATTCATGCAAGAAAATATTTTTGATCCATCCAAACTTTCTGAATAACTAAATGTTTATTCTATTTTTTATAACAGTGCTTTTGTGAGAATTGCACAAGGTTTGGCCCTTTTCTCTTCATTCAGTAGACAAATAAAACAAAAAAGTTTAAATATTTCTGGGATTCTTTCATACTGCGTCTAAACATTTAGTTTTTACTTTTGCAACAGTATTTATTTTACCACCCTTTTCAAAAATCATGAAAATTTAACTTAACAATACTACATCCAAAGGACTGAAATTTGCCTTCTTTTCTCTGACTCCAGCCAGTGTTTGTGTTCAAGCTGTGAATCATCAGGAATGGAGGTGAGTGTCTGACTATGCTCCTTAAAGAGGCAGTATTATGTTTCTCTGGCATTTAGATCATTTCTATCCCATAATAAAGTAACTATGTCACCTTAAGTTGTTATGAAAATGATGTTTATATGTAGAAATCCAAAATTATTTATATTTCATATCACAGCTGATTCTAAACACCTTGAAATTGGTCTCTGTCTCTTTAACAACCTGTTACTGATTCCATCACCCCCATTTCTGCACATCATCACAACAGCTTAATGCAGTTTACAACCGGTCTTAGGAGCATTGTATCTTGTTGTAATAATAACAAAAAAAACAGCAACATTGTACAGTGTCGGTTTTGGAAAAAAATCAGGATACAATTAAACCTTACTTAAAGAACCGGAGTGAGAACAGAGACAACGTTTCAGCTGGTAAGCTATCTCCCAGTCATCCTCACATACGTCAATGCTAAGCTAATCTATTTATTACTAAAATGTGGTTTAAGCCAACTAAAGAACTCAGATCATAATATAAGTTACGAACGTTAACTGTCCAAACATTTTTTAAGAACTGTGTCATCCATAAGTTGGTTCTAGGCCCAACCAGTCGTTTATGTTCTCCTGAAAAGCTACCACAGGACATTACAGGATTTTTTAAACATGCAAATTTCTTTGGAGCTGTAACACCTTAGAATTCAAACACTTATTTTAGATCCTGCTCACAGTGAGGGATATGATTCAGCATATTAAATATACCGTCCAATATTAGCTTTACAAATATGACTATATATTAATTTAATAGACTTCTGCCACAAGTGTTTAACATTGTACAAACACAGTACTCTAAACGTATTAATGTCTTGGATATACAGTAATACAAGTTACATCAGCTTTTTTTTTTTTTCAGATGAATCTGTCCCTTTAGATTACTTGTAGTCAGTGAGGCAAACATCATTTTTCATACAAGTTCTTACCATGCAAGGACAACAATACCATTCAATAAGCAATTTTCGAAACCTTCAATCATAACTGTTGAATAAATAGCGCTGCCATAGCCCGTCCAAACGAGCATTCTGGAAAGACAACAAAACAGGTTACAGATTTCCTGTGTCCATTAGGATGTATTGACTTTGTCTCGCTGAGTGCTGTAAGGTGTGATTGCAAGTGACAAATTGTTTCACAGGCTTTGCTCCAAGATGCCAAGTGCAGATCTGCCGCCTGCTATTTACTCTGCCAAACAAAATGCCAATAAGGATATGAAAAACAACTGTAACAAACCGACAACGATGTCAGGAGACCACTTAATCCAGGCAAAACCTGATAATGGTCCAAGCTGGACAGTCTGTACATTTCTCCACTTTATCCTAAACTCATCACAGGACACATGCATTTCCACCTGTGAACAACTGGTGTTTATTATAAGGAATGGGTAATTATACTATAAAATATGTTCAAACCTTGTGGGAAATTTACAGCAATCCAGCTCCTATGGCAACACAAGTGTTGGTCTTGGACACAGTCTGCATTTTTGCATTTGGAAATGCAACATTTTAGAGAAACCCCTCAAACACAAAGGCAGCTATTATATACAAGTCCTGTTTTCTTAAGTGTTTGTACCTCAGGCAATTACGTCCCACTTCAGCACTTCCTCTCCTGGGCAGCAAACGTTTGAAAAAAAAAAAAAGAGAAAAACTAAAAGAGAAATTCTAATTACCTGCCTTTTGTCCTCAGGCAAACAAAGTCAACAAGGAGGTTTTACACAAAATATGTGCAAAACGTTTTTTCGTAAACATTTATTCAACTTTGTATCAACAGGAAATCAGAATGATTGATATCAAATTAAATTTGACTATCAAAGATTAATGAATTACTATTCAGCGCTAATTTTCTAAATTCTCTTCTTTTCTCTATTTTTCCCATCATGGACACTTCCATTGTTTTTAATCGGAGCTTCGGCTTGTTCTGTTCAGGGATTCCTGTTATGACCAGTCGTTATATCACCTGATTAGAATAGATGGATTTTTCTGCCAGTGAGTGTAACCACAGCAGGCCAGAACCTTGGCGATGATAAATGGCTTTCAGAGTTAGCAGAGTAGATGAGTCAATGCGTAGATCAATGACGAGATGCAACAAGGTCATCCTTGCTAAAAATAAAACATTTATTATGTAGATTCACAAGGATGGTCCGGGGTGTGAGGTCCCAACTCTTCAAAAACAACTTGTACAGAAATGTAACAGTATTCCCATCACTTTTGGGCACAAAAACAAAGAGAAGTGGAGGTTTTTATGGGCCAAGCTGGATCTCTAGATCCAATCTGGAACCTGAAAATGTTTAAACCAGTGGTGTCCAAAGTCGGTCCTCAAGGGCCGGTGTCCTGCATGTTTTAGGTGCTGCCCTGGTTCAACACAGCTGAACCTAAGGAGTGCCTAACTAGTAGGCCTCTGCAGACCTTGCTGACTTACTGAAGAGGCCTACTAATTAGGCACTACTTAGGTTCAGCTTTATTTAACCAGAGCAGCACCTAAAACATGCAGGACACCGGCCCTTGAGGACCGACTTTGGACACCACTGGTTTAAACAGATTTTTTTTAAGTCAGTCTTGTCAAGATTAACTCCAGTTCTGGGCATTTTCTAGCTTTGTGAACACATTTATCATTTCCAAGCCAACTGCTGGGTTGCAGTCACGTGACCCTGATGCGTAAATTTCAAATGGAGAGCAGGAAGTGATTTGCTCCGGTTCAAAACAGAGCAAATGGGATCACAGCGAGTACGCTAATGAAGCTATATTGCCAAAAGTTACACGTACATTTAGGATATGATCCATATTGTCTTAATAAAAAAGACTTGTCATATAATCTGGAGGATTTACCGGTGTCGAGGCGATCGACATAAACTATCTGGTGCTGCAGACCTCATATTATACGACAAGCCAGATGAAAGCTTTTAAAAGCCTCAAAGCTACAATTATTTTGTTTCAGATTGGGTCAAACATTTAGGATCCAAAGAAGATTTGAATGTATGTCGACTTGTTTCTTTCCGGCTGAGGAGTGACTTGTGCTATTTTAAGTAATTATATACTATGAAACAATGCTACCGCTAATGCTAACAAGCTAACCCCTGTTATTTTTTATGTGCTTGGATCTACTTATAAGTAATTTATTTAGCTTCTGTAAACCTAAATTTGAGCAACTATCCAGTAAAATATCTGAAAATAGGATTTCAACGATATGATCCTTACCTGTTAGAAAGTGGTCGCTGCAAACTCTTGCATTGTCCATTTCCACACCTCCTGTTGTCCACTGTTGTCACCTATTTTTCTGTACGCTTTTGAATAATTACTCCCTTGTGACACTACTTTGAGAACATGAAAAAAAACATAAATTTCTCCTGATTAGAGTGGCTAAAACAACTGTACAGAATTTAAGCATTTTGAAGTTGAATCAACAGGACTACATTTAGTCCCTGCCCCCCGTCTGCATTTTGTGATGTCATTCGCAACCAAGCAATGGTAACAACAACAATCCCAACAACTGACATGTTCTGTGTGTGTGTGTTACAAAAAGTAAAAGAGACAAAGGTCAGACTCATCTCGGCCACAGATAAGACATTAGAAATAGTCGTGGCAACAAATGAACCATTATTATGGTTTCAGAAGGAGAAGAATTATTGTGTGGAGTCTAACAAATCTGACAAGATAATTCTAAACCAGTTGTTTGCCAACTAACATAATTTCTGACAAACAAAAGCAAATAAGAAAAAGCACCCTGCAAAGACAATTATTCAAATTTTTTGTCTTGTTTTCTTTTATGTCCATTTGTAGTTATTAATGTCATTTTAATGGATTTTACTCACACAAATCACGAATGAATTGTTTGTACCTACCGTAACACATAATTAAAGACGGAGAATTTTGTTTTTCCTGTCAATTAGGAAGCAGAAAACAAACAGTGCAGTAAAATATACAAGAACCGAAATGGAAGGTAGAAATGTGCCACTCTGTATTCAGATCATCAACTTAACTCATTAAAACATTTTCAGCTCATGTGCTGAAGATAAACAGGTGAATGTCTGGGCTGCATGCAGTCTGCTTTAAACTCTGTAGGGACAGATTGTTTAGGAAATACAAGACTAAAATATTTATATTGTATTTTTTGCACTGTAGATAAGAGTGCAAGAGAGGATGGAACTCTTGTTAACATCATTAATGGATTCCTCATGTTCAACATATCACTCATCAGAAATGGTCATAATGTCATCTGCTCCTGTTAACCACGTTGCAGGATTATCAGACAGAGATAATGTAACATTTGGGGGGGAAATGATGTAGAGAAACAGGTCAAATATGGTTTTGTAGATAAATGCATAATTTGCAAAATCCTATTTGGCTTTTCTCAGACCAAAAAGACAAATGGCACATTATGAATCATCAAATCTTGTGCAAACAGCAGCATGGTTGGATCATCGAAATGTTTCAGAAACATATGTGATGCATGACGACACCATATTTACATCACACCTGGAACTATGCTGAAACAACATGTTCATTAAACAGTTAAAGTAGGCACATGCTTTTAAATCCTTTCAAGTCGCATTTAAATAATTGAGTTGGGGTCTTGATAAAGTGTAACTACAATGCTTTGCACTCGTTTCCAGTGAGAGTTGGACTCCGCCAAGGTTGCCCTTTGTCACCGATTCTGTTCATAACTTTTAGGGACAGAATTTCTAGGCAGCCAAGGTGTTGAGGGGATCGTTTTTGGTGACCGTAGGATCACATCTTTTTGCGGATGATGTGGTCCTACTGGCTTCATCTGATCGTGATCTCCAGCTCTCACTGGAGCGGTTCACAGCCGAGTGTGAAGCGGCAGGGATGAGGATCAGTGCCTCCAAATCAGAGACCATGGTCCTGAGCCGGAAACCGGTAGGGTGCCTTCTCCTGGTCGGGGAGGAAGTCCTGCCCCAAGTGGAGGAGTTTAAATATCTCAGGGTCTTATTCATGAATGAGGGAAGAATGGAGCGGGAGATCGACAGGAGGATTGGTGCTGCATCTGCAGTGATGCGGGCGCTGTACCGGTCTGTCGTGGTGAAGAGAGAGTTGAGCCAGAAGGCAAAACTCTTGATTTACCAGTCGGTCTACGTTCCTACCCTCATCTATGGTCACGAACTTTGGGTAGTGACCGAAAGAATGAGATCGCGGATACAAGCGGCCGAAATGAGTAGAGCTACTGCTCCTCCACGTCGAGAGGAGCCAGTTGAGGTGGCTCGGGCATCTGGTTAGGATGCCTCCTGGACGCCTCCCTG
>JARVGW010000427.1:3689918-3700595 GCA_031762495.1 Anablepsoides rubrolineatus | reverse complement strand
TAAAATTACAAATCCTCAAAAAAATTACTTAAGTACTGTAACAAAGTAAATGTACTTAGTTACTATAAACCTCTGCTTTTTGCCAGAGGTTGTATGCTTTCAAGGAATGCTTGGTCGGGACTTTAGGAAAAAATATTAAGCTTACCTTAACAGATGAAGCGAAACAATAAGAAAAATAAAAAAACAGCTTCAGGATTTGGCTGTTAGAGAAACCGGTTTCAGCTTTGCTCATCTTTCTTTAAAAAGCTACATTTTGTTTCTGTGGGTTTATTTGTTTGAGTGGACTGGGGCAGTTTTTGTTCTGAAGAAACAAAAACATGGCCAAACAACTGAGACATGAGGGACCAGTACCTGGACACCAAATACAGTGAATTCTCTGGTTTAATTCTAGCATTGCTGCAAAAATATGTATGGGTTTTCAGGAAGATCACCAATAGAAATATTTAATTGGAGTGGTGCATGTTTTCAGTGTTAATTAAAAAAAAAGAAGTTCCCACAGCTACACTACTTTAGTTGTGTTGATGCAAGACATCAAAGTCTCAAATTAAGAGAATGGTATTCATTTCCATAATGAAGCCACTATCACAAGGAAACAGACTTCCTCCTTGTACAAAAGGCTGAGGCAGCAACATGGAGGAAATATCTTAATGACTAATTATTTTTTTTAAGATGTGAAAACGGTTTATATTCAAGGCTGCAAATGTGCTTTAATCCTGTGAGAAATAAAACAATATTACAAAAATCCCACCCCACCCAGACCATATGGGTGACTTTAAATGACATAAATTTGGGGACTTTTTTAGTTTTTCAATTACTCCTGTTCTATTGCAAACAAACTTTGCAGACAAAGAAAAAAAAATGTTAATTATACAAAAGAATCGGGTTGGGATTTGTCTTGTAATTCTGGGAGGGGATCAGACCATAAATTAGAAATGTAAAGTGTGTTTTGGGACAGTGATGGATTAAGCACAGCTGTCAAGATATGTGATTGAATTACACTGAAAGCTTGCTCTGGATCTGAGGCTGTTTTTACAGCCACCAGAATGCAAAGCAGTGTGTCATAACATATCAAATGAAATTCACTGCAGTACAATTTATTAAACTGCTTGACAGAGCGGAAATAATAATGCAGTCATGGTTTATCAGTGCTTTCAAGGGCTTGTCAAAAGTGATGAAATATGGTAATTGTATTTTTAATATCAGAACCAGAGTGTGGGAGGTGAATGATGAAGCATTCTTGGTAAATCTGGGACATTCCCCAGACATCTTTAAACTTCATAAAAACTGCAGGCTCAAGAATCCTTTCTATGTTTACACACACTTCTATTGTTCAAAATACAGCTATACCTCCAAATATGTATATGCTTAGCATAAAAAGGAGGGAAATTTGCATTGGGTAGATTATTTCTTTGTGGTAGCACTGCTTCTTGGCAATAAATCTTAGGATTGCCATCTGATTGACAGCACCTGGGGGAACCAGAAGTTCAAAACAAGTCTATAGCAACAGCTAATAAGCTGTTTGACAATGGCAGAGGAGATTTGGCATTTCTACTTGTCTGCAACCCAAACTCAGCTCTAGTGCTGATCCCACAAATGCATGTTCCTTACAAATGTGGCACCATTTAAAGTGGAAATTAAAGCGGTTTCCAACAGTAGAAGAGTTATTGCCAAGAAGCATTGTTACAAAAACTAATCTACCAAGCATATTGTATATTTACATATTTTAGAACAAAATATCTGTGTTATTATATTTGTTTGGTAAATTTGTGCAAAAAACCATCAAATTAGGAGCCAAATCTCCCAGGATGTTGTGCATTAATGAATGTACCATCCATCATTATATTTTAAATTATTTGAAAATTGTTGTGCACTGACTAAATTTAAATGTTTATTATGACCCCTGCACATTGTTGTTTTTGTACTGTTTATTTATTTATTTATTTATTTATGTATTAGATTTTGGGTCAACTGTAGCACAGAAACAACTGCCAACTATTCAACATGGAATCTGGCAGGAATTTAGATGTGTCCGACCTAAACTGAGCCAGCCAACGGTTTTATGAAAGACCCCATATTTGAGGAGGGGGTTCCATCTAAAACGGAGGGTGCCTGGACATACAAAAAAATCTTATACCTCAAAAACTGTTCAGATGCTTCAGATATTTTTGTGATTTAGCTTTGATAAAGGGTTACCCATTGGGCCCACCAATGATACCACTCCCCCGGACCCCCACACCATCAAAAATGGGGATGTTTGGACATACCAAAATGCTTAGAACTCAACATAGGAGCTTCAGTTTTTTTTTTTCCTTCTAGTTCTTTAGTTCTGATAGTTCTCAACTAATAATCCCCCCTCCCCACCAGCCCTGGACACCCAATCCCATCTGAAAAGGGGATGTCTGGACATATAAAAAAACCTCAAAAACTATTCAACATAGGAGCTTCAGATTTTTTTCACACAAAACAATAAATCCAGTCTCTTCAGAGTTCTGGTGCATTTGGTGCTTTGCGTACATGTGGGGGTCGTATACGCTGCTGATATGTGGTATCTAGTTTGTATCACACCTGCCTGGAACCTACTGTTGTCAGTATTTTTAAGAAATATAAATGTGTGTGTTTCTCCCTCATCTGTGAAAACAAAGCAAACAAACCCATCCACAACAAACAAGTCTGTTCTGGCTGCTCGCCTATGTAACTAAACATCGCAAAAAAAAACCCTGACATTTAGGAATGTACATGGCTAAAAAGTGGCTCATTGGGACTAAAGCTATTCTCTGTTCAGTCAATTAATTTCTTTTAATAGTCTCACATTACCTCACATTCTCCTCTTACAGCTAACAGGTTGACTTGTTGTACCAAGGGAGCACAGGTGATACTAATTAAACTGCTGATGGCTCAGTGCCATCACGTGTGCCAGTAGACCCACTGAATCTGTTTGCAGACTTTAACATTAAAATACACATAAATGGAATAACAATTACACTTGGAAAAAGAAACTGGCTCTTATAAGAAGACACCCCTGTTCCAAGTTATAAGTGAACGCGGTAATAATCAGAAAATTGAAAAACGATGTAATGTTCGAAAGTGCATAGTGGGTGTGCGGCGCATTATAAAAGTTATATGTAACAGTCCTGCACACCCACTAAGGCTATTTCACTTGCTGTGGTTAATTAGTGCCATTAGGAAATCTTTAGTATAAAAAAAAAATTAAAAACGACATGGTCAAGTACAGTTTGCACATGTCAACACGCTCCAGTTATTAATAAAGAAATTAAAACACCGGTGTGTTCACTTGTTCAATCTGACAACTCCGTTGGGTCTCATTTACTAAACAGAAAAAAAAAAATGTTCTTTGAAGCTTAATTTGGTTTTAGACCAATTAAATAAGACCGGTTGAGGAAAAATAAGGAACTTTGTTTCTTTATCATTTCACACCATTTCAAAAATCTGCTACTGAAAACGGGTTGAATTTTGCTTTTATACGCTGATAAAAAGAATAGCTAATAAATTTGTTCAGAATTCAGTAAATCAAACTTACATGTTTAACTCTATGAGTAAAAATTTTTGTTTTAGCTCCAGTTTAAGTCCCCACCCAAAACAATTTATTAATTAAATTGTAAATAAAAGTTTCTGCAAGCTAGAAAACATAACTATCCCCTCTCAAACTGGAGTGGACCGGTCTGGAAGCAGGAGGGGGCGGGGCTTGAAACGCCTTAAAGGAACAGTAACAAAACCAGCTGGTTTGAGACTCACAGCAGAAAAGTGGTGAAAGATGGACTGTTGAAGTTACAATAAGGAGGAATTCAGACCAAAGCATTGTAGTTTCACTTTATAAATACCCAAACTGAGTGATTTTAATGTGAAAAGGAAGGATTTTAAAGCACATGTCTACTTTAATGGTTCTTCACCCAGCGATAGTAAAATACCATATGATTAAGTTTTTCACTAACATTCAAAACAAATATATTATTATTATAAAATATAAACTTAGTTGATTACTATTATTGGATTATTTACAGAAGACTAAGTATGTTGTATCTTACGTGCCTTGTACCTTTGAGCAAACCTCAGGGCTTTAATGATTAAAGTGATATTATTCTTTGTGTCCCGTCTGTCTTCATCCAGTTTCTCAAATTAGCTGCTAAATTTGACGTGACACTTCATCCCAGCATCTTTATCGCGTCATCTTTTGCCTCCTCCTTTGACCTGAGCCTGAGTTTGAAGACGAGGCTGAACCCGTTGGGCTGGTTTAATTAAACAAGAGTATGAGTGATCTCTGCCTCTACCTTGGAGGAACGGGAAAGGGCAGATGTCACATGATATTATCTGGGAAGAGAGGTGGTAATTAATCACCTTGACGGTCCATGGTATGAACACATGGTTAATTTAGACTTTTTTTTCAGAATTCACATAAGTACAACATGCATTTTACGGCAGGTTTAACTTGCCCTTCAGCAAACAAAAGAAAACAGGTTCTAACAGTTGCTCCTTGATGTAGATTGAGTTTGACATCCTCATTAAGTGAATATGTGCAGGAGATCAGCTAAAGGGATTTGTCAATGTAATAAGATATTTTTATAGTTTTAGCAAATAAAAATAGAACTTTTAGTAAAACATTTTGTATCGTTAGTCACCACTTCAAAGAATGCAGCTTTTCGTTTAGCAGTAGTTTTAATAAGAAGATTTTTATTTTATAAATGGGATTTATGAATCAGTTTTACTTGTGTAATTTTTTTGTTACTTGTTTGATTTGATCAAGACATTGAAACCACATATTTAAATTTGGGATATATTACATTATACAAGGCTTTTAACATTTAAAAAAAATAAAACTTAGATTTTTTTTTAGTACGTGCTTTGAAAGGCCTGTTTTTGAGTGGATGCAAATGAATAAAAAACAGTTTTTAGCTTTTTTTTTCTTTTTTTTTTAACAACTTTCCATATTTTGTCTGTGATTAAATATACTGTTCAAGGTATGAAATGACTTTTTTTTTACCAAAGTTGAACTCGACACTAATGGCTTGTGTGGTCACAGTATTTGCCATTAAAGTCTGTATTTTCAGTCTGCATTGATGCAGAAAAAGAGGGAAATGTCAGCATTGATTGTGCTACTTCATGACCTTTTCTAAATTTTAGCAAAACAGTAATGACTTTTAGTATGAAAAGCAAACAGCAGACTGACGTGTGGAGCTCTTCACGTGGAAACAGAGTCCTGCTACTTTGTTTATAAATCCTACTGCCGTTTGGATTCAATTCAACACATTTTTATGAACAGGTTAGAAATGCAGAAACGTGAAGTTGGAGTTTATATTTAACTCGGTGGTGGCCTTTGCCTGCTATGAGTCACACGTGTGTAGGGGTGGGGTGGGGGAAATCACATTTTCTGGCTTGGGTGGTGAGGAGATGAGATTAAATGTAGGCTAATGAGAAACAGCTAAAACTAGTTACCACGTAGCAGTAACATATATGACCCCCGCACGTACGCTGAGCACCAATATAACAGAACTCACCAGAACATTCTAAAAATCACATAAATTGTACACAATCTTTCACGGCTGCACATGATTTCAGTAGAACACACAGTATGTGTAAATTTTATATACATATTCATATAACGTATATATATATATATATATATATATATATATATCATTAACATTATGACAGTGTGGTTACTTCGGCCTTTAGAAAGTTTTTTTTTGGGGGGGGGGGGCACCTATTAAATGTCATTTAGGAAAATCTTACTGCTCATTTTTACTCAATGTTTTTACTTTTATATACATTTTATGTCAGAAATTTAATTTTGATACTTAAGTACAAAATATAATAGATACTTTAAGTTTTTTATTCAAGTAGTATTCATAGAGGAGACTTTAATTTTTACTCAAGTAATTTCATGGTAAGATACTTTATACTTACTCAAGTATTGCTTTGAGGTACTTTCTACAACACTGAAATTCGGACCACAAAAAAACAAACAAACAATAAAAAATGTATTTCTGTCATATAAACCAGTTACAGCATATCTAAGGGTTTCTGTCAATACTTGACAGCGTGCGCTCAGCTCTGAGTTGATCAGTAAAATGTTCTGTCGATACTTTCTGTGCCGGAGAACTGACGGCTGATTGACTCACTTTGTCTTTGAGACTTTAGTCACAAGATCTGATTATTCACAACTCCAGTCATTTTGAAAATATTAAATGAGTTGGGGGAAAAAAAATCATTAGGTGCAGTAGCTACTTATTAAATTGATTACCTGCCTTTACAAATTGTAACAACTTACAAGAGATTTCCAACCTATTATTCTTTTTTTTTTAATTAACTGTTCAGTAAACGTCTCTTTTATATAATATCTTTTCAGTGTTAAGCAATGATAATTAAAGTCGTGCAGTCTTTCAGCTTACGCCTTTCTAGGCTTGCAGCAGCGTGCATTAGGCTTAAAGTGGAGTCAAAGTAATTAATATTCGGGTCACATTTGCCTTCTTGGGTTTTAGTTTTCTTCAGTGTTCTGCTCAGAATGTATCCAAAACATTTCTCATGGTGTTTATTCTTCTCCACAGTTTTCAATCAACATGGATGACTTGTAGCTGGATAACATTACATAAAGAAAAAAAAACAGTAAAAGTATGTTTTATTTGAAGAAGAAAATCATTAGGAAAACTAACCTGATCCTAAAGCAGTTTGATAAAGTCCTGCTCTGAATAATGCAGCTGATAAAATAAGCTTGTTTCAGTTTACATCTGCTTCAAACAATTTAAAAAACTGGGTGCAGTTCTTTTGAATCAGCCGGATAATAACCGGTGTATAAATTATTAGAAGGAAGGAAGAAGTCTCCTCATGAATGAAGATTTATTTCATTAAAGAAGGTTTGCTGCTGGGAGGAGGTGTGAAGCTAAATCTGAGATAACCTAGATGTGATTGTTTCAGATTAGTGTTTTTTTTTTAACTACTGACAACTTCAATTCAAAAATTTATTCATTTCATTAAAAACAAAATAACTACAATAGAAACAAGAAAATACACAAATCAAAAATAAAATGAAAGGTAGCAGAAGAAGAATAAATCTTTTCCCCAAAATATATTCAAAGAAAACATCATTTACAAAACAATACTAAATAAAAATAAAAACATCAACTCAAACAACAATTCATATAGCTTCACTTTTTGCTTTTTCATATACCTTCAAAAAACTAGTTTTTATCTGTCTCTTAAATATATACATAGATCTGGCATTTTTAAGCTCATCCTCCAGACCATTCCACAATCCTGGATTAAACTATACCCTGGATTAAACTATACCCTGGATTAAAGTACATCATTCTTTCAAGCAAGTACAAAAATATGGCTTCACAAAAATTTTCATCCGCTTAAGATAACAACTGTCTGTCTTAACAAAATTTGCCTGAATGTTGGAAGGTAATAAGTTTTTATGAGCCTTGTACATAAACAATAAAATATTATAGACAACCAAACTTAAATGAGACATATGATGCTTTCAAATCCTTCTTTTCCACATTTAAATCTTTCAGTTGGGGTCTATATAAAGTGGAACTGCAATGATTTAGTCTGAATTCCTCCTTATTGTAACTCCACAAGCCCCGCCCCTTTTCTGGGGTGTGTCTCAGATCAACTCGTTCTGAGGCTGTCTCTTTAAATCCAAATGAGGTGCTTCACAACCCGTCGCCGTCCAGCTTCCAGAGCGGTCCATTCTAGTTTGATAGAGGGGTTTGTGACTATATAGCGGCGCAAAAACCTTTTATTTAGAATTGAGTTAAAATATGTCAACCACAGAAAACTTGTCCATCCAGCCTTACATGTTGGAGCCAGAGGGGAATGAAGACCACAAAATTTTAGTTGTTACATCCAGACATTATTTAGAAATTTCATCACAAATAATTTGACAAAATAGTTCAGAAAACGTCAAAAAATAGAAAAAACTGAAATGATTGAAAAATATGACCCAAACAGAATACAGAGATATCTATGCAGCACCAGGAGAGACTAAATTTAACTTTTGTCTCCTAGAGACTCCAAGTACACAACAAAATGCTTTTAATGGTAAATTAGTGGATTTTACATGACATGTCCCCTTTAAGTACAAAAAAGAATAAAAACTATACTAGAAATCACCAGAACCTGTAATCTATCATATTCAACTAATTTTCTGACTTTATCATGTTTGGATCTTAAAAGAAAAACACTTTTTTTTTTACATCCATTATGTGGTTTTAGCTGGTTTAGCCACTGGATCTAAGCGGGGCATCTGGCTGATGCTTTGGCTGCTCTGCTGCTTAAAATGGAGTATAACGTACGCCCACCCGTCTAGACACTTCATCATCCAAGCTGCAAATGGTGTGTAGGCACTACGGCCACTTTGTAAAAACCGAATGACGAGAACAAATATTATCACAGCAACTGGTAGCAGTGTTTAATTTGATTTTATGATCAGCGCTGATCATGTGACCAACTTTAAAAGAGTTTAAAACACAAATGGCTGCTTTATCACGTCCAAAAACCGAGAAAGAAAAACTGAGTTTAATGAGCGTGACCTTTGAGGATGGACAACTGAGCTTCTTTTCAGCTTATAAATAAATTCTGACCTACAGATTCAGGATGCCATCAAAGCTTGTCATCGCTTCCCTCCGCCGCAGTGACTCACCAGTCTTCAGTGAGCCCCCCCACGATTCGTTTTGACACAGTGACAACACGTGTTATCAGGCGGAGAACATATAGTCAGAGAAGTCGGGACTCCCCGGAGGTTTGTGGTGGCTTTTACTGTTTACTGCAGGAGCGGATCAATGCAGCGTATGACACTTAAGCATACAGCACACCAGCAGAGGTGTTGATGTTTTTTTTTTTTTTCTAGAGTTGTTTGCAGGTTCATTGAACTACTCACTTGAATAAATATTGCACGCTTTGAACTTGAGTAAATATTAATGCATTCATTGCATAAGCACGCTGCAGAAGTGGGTCTCTCGTGTTTGAGTGTGTATCTTTCTACACGCTGAGCGATGAGGAGAGCAACCCTCGGACCTCTCAAGTTGCAGGTCCCTCATTGCTTGTTCAGATGTCAGCAAGGGTACAAGTGTACGAGGACGAGTGTGTGCACCGCATAATAAGATCGCAATTTTTAAAAGGTGTGCTGGAAGATTTCAGTCAGAAGTCAGAATAGCAAGTTACTCACACACACACACACACACATATACTATGTCTCTCTATCCTTGTGGGGACTTTCCATTAGCTTCCATTCATTTTTTGGAAATTTTATATCCTAACCCTGACCATTTACCCTAAAATTAACCTCACTAAAACTAACCTAAACTCCAAAACCAAACTCCCATCTCACCAATGTGAGTCCCAACATGGACTCAGCTTAGGTCCCCATATTTACCAGTTGTCCCCACATGTAGGTGTTTTGTTTTAAAACGGTCCTCATATGTCACTAAATACCCATCCACACACAAACAGCTTCAGATGGGACACAGATTTTACTCACATTCTTTATGCAGTTCAGTAGTTCTTTTATCTACAGTCACAAGTTGTCAATTTTAGTAATCAAATAATAATTATGACTGTAAACTTGAACTTTGAGAGAAAACAAGAAATAATAAAAAAAGGCACAAAAACACAAAAATACAACACATCTCTAAAAACAAAGTTGTAAGCTTAATAAAAAAACATCCTGCACAGATGCTTTTACTACTTAAGTGTTTCTGCAAAACTTTTAAATTTGTTCAGATGCATGTAAATAATTGTGCAGG
Organism: Anablepsoides rubrolineatus; assembly: GCA_031762495.1. Lineage (NCBI taxonomy): Eukaryota > Metazoa > Chordata > Actinopteri > Cyprinodontiformes > Rivulidae > Anablepsoides > Anablepsoides rubrolineatus. Next base: position 3,690,834 of record JARVGW010000427.1, on the reverse strand, counting down.
AAGGAAATTAGCTGATCACATCAGCCTGCAATTTATCAGGATCATTCCTCCATAAAATTGCAAAAACAATTGCTTCTTATCCTAATGAGAAACAAAATGTGGAATAATTATTTATTTATTTTAATAAATTGAATTGAGAGTTTGCCAAATTAAACTACTTTTGGAAACTGTATTTTATTATTCATCTGTATTCCAACCAAAAAAAACAAACAAAAAAATCCTAATTAAGAACAACACTAACACCTAAATAAATAGCTGCCCCTGCCAAGCATTTGAAGATAACTCCTTTAAATCTGTATCCCTTGTTCATTCATTTGGTTCATAATAATATTAATAATAATGATTAAACCCCCTTTCTGTCAGTTTTAGGCTACTCATTAAAAGAAACTACATAAAAATAAAAAACGGTCAAGTAAGAATTAAATTGTTTTGATGCTTTGTAAAGGATACAATCAAAAAATTTAAAAGCTGAAGAAAAACTGTTGTGTAGTCAAATTGCATCACTTCCACAGATCTGTTGGAATTCTAGTGAATGTAAAATTTTAAAAAACAACAACTTTCTTTTAAAAAAAAATATTTTCTCAATGGAAACACGTCAATTTCGAAAAAAATGTATGTTTTTCGACAGGTTATGCGCTAGGATGAGGTGGTTTTTCGGCCGCATGGGTTAAAGCGAAAAAAAATCTTGTGACTGAATCCCCCCACCACCCAAAAAAAAAAAAAACACAGTTAGGGTTTAGCGTTTTCATACATTTCAAACGACAGAGAGGTACACAGGCAGTGCTCTGAGTTGGTTTATCCTCTGTAACATTAACCAGGAGCATGAGAAACATTGTAATGTGTGTGAGGGGCTCACTAGTGGGGGGTCTGGGGGTCCTCCCCCAGAAAATTTTGAATTTAGTAGATGCAGTTTCCT
>JARVGW010000427.1:3668765-3679727 GCA_031762495.1 Anablepsoides rubrolineatus | reverse complement strand
CTGACGCTGCTAAAAATGACGTTTTTTTTCTGGATCTCTGAGAGCAGAACTTCAATCTCTGAACTCGTAAAGTTCTTTTTTACTTTGCGATGTCATTTATGAATGGACATTGGTATGTCAGACAGGAAACGTATATCCTTATATGGCATTTTTGTGGGTGGGAATAATGTAAATCTGCTCTCCCCGTGCACGAGCACCTGATACGCATTAATCAGTTTACGCATCAGATTTACAAACTTTTCCCGAAGATAGTTTGTTGAATCTGACGTGACATGTTTGTTTGAACCCTTCATACGAACAAAAGTAAGAGAATTTTAGGATAAGAATACGAACATGTTCTTGCATGAAGCCCAATGTTCTCAAATGCTGTTCAAATCAAACTTCAAACTTTTAAAAACAATGCTCTGACACTTGAAACACACATTTTAGCCCTTATTAGTTTCTCCAGTTTACAACAGCCGAAGCAGCAGGAACAGCCTGCAGCTGCTGGTTTCTTCTCCTGTGAAAGCAGCTCTCAGCATGTGAGGTTAAAACCTTTCTTTTAATCCAGCTTACACATTAGTTAGTGAGGCTGAGGTGACCCCTGGCCATCCGTTTACTACTTCTGCTGTGGACTCAAGCTGTTTGGAGACCTCCCATGATGCACTGAGCACCTCGTTTTGATCTGTTAACTCTGTTTATATTTCAGACCTGAGGTCATAAACTATGATTTTCTTTTTTTTTTCCACCCCTCATAGTAAGTATTTGGTTTATTTGTTTGTTTTTTTCCTTTCAGCCACCAGTTCAAATGAGAGTTCTTCACCTGCTGCCTCACGCATGGGAATGTTTTAATGACTGTGAGTTAAAAAGCAGAACGAACACATAAGCTGTGGTAAAAGGATACATGAGGATTAAAAGAGCAGGAAAGAGGGACTGTCTGCAGTTTATCCTTTCTGATAAACTTCCAAGCTTTAATTTGAAGAAGATTGTCATCATCCTGCAATGGGACGCAGGTGGACTTACTCATCACTGCTATTATGTTACTGTTTGCTTTCAAATAAGTTCAATAAATCAATTGCTGGGTTGCAGATGATGTAGTAAAGTAAATGCATCCTTCTTTCCCTCCTGTTGATTCAGTGTCAAAATGCCTCAATTCTCTGCCGTGTAAAGTTGTGGCAAATGCTTTAATTGGGAGGAAGATAAACATTTTTTTTTCGTGTTCGGAAAGTAGTGTTAAAGAAAAAAAAAAAGACGACAAAAGTGAATCAACAAACTAAAAACAGGAGGTGCAGAAACGGACAACAATGCAAGAGTTTGCAGCAACCACTTTCTAACAGGTAAGGATTGGATTGTTTAAATCGGATTTTCAGATATTTTATTGGACAATTACTCAAATTTGAGTTTACAGAAGCTAAATAGTTTATTTACAAGTAGAACCAAGCACATAGTAATAACAAGAGTTAACTTGTTGTTAGTGTTAGAGATAGCACTGTTATCATAGAATAATTACTTAAAAAAGCACAAGTTTCTGCCCTCACCCAGCCAGAAACAAGTCAACAGCAATTTAAAGCTTCTTTGGATCCTAAATGTTTGACTCAACCTGAAACAAAATAATTGTAACTTTGAGGCTTTTGAAAGCTTTCATCTGGCTTATTGTATAATATGAGGTCTGCAGCACCAGATAGTTGATGTTGATGGCCTCGACGCCGAATAAATTCTCCAGATTATATGACAAGTCTTTTTAATTAAGATAATATGGATCAGATCTTAAATGTACGCATATTTTGTTTTTGCAAAATCTGGTTCGCGTCAGCCCATTTAAGGCTTTAGCGTACTCGCTGTGATACATTTCATTGTGTTTTGAACCGGAGCAAATCACTTCTTGCCACCCGCCCTCCATTTGAATTTTGCGCATCATCCGGCCACGTGACTGAAACCCAGCAATAGTGATCATTTATTTTTATACATTTCTCTTTCATAAAGCTGGTACTAAACCTTTTCAAGACTAAATGCCAACAAGAGTAAACTAACACATCATGACTGTATTAGAAGTTATTATCAGTCAGAAGAAGGAGAACTGTGTGGATGAACAGATAAGAGTTCCCAGCAGATAAGAGAGAAGAGTGAAGGAGGAGGTAGACAAGGAGGTTACTCCTTGGAAACTGGAAATGCATAAAATAATTGTGTTCATGCAGATTTTCAGAACAGTGTTGCTGATGCTGGAAATTGGATCTATCTCCTTGCAAGTAATATTTCAACTTTGTTAAACCTCAATTCTGGATTTGTGTGAATATTTTAAATGATTTTTCTTATCAGTCTATTAAATCAGGTATAGTTGCTACTTAGAAAATTAATCTCCAACTCTGTTCAGAATAAAAACAATCACTGAAAGTAAGTTTGTTGGTAAATTTATGCAAATACAAAGACAGGCGGAAAAACATCTGCTGGATTAACATTTTTTAACTTGATCTTAAATTTAAATTTATGAAAAAAAAAGCTAAGATATTTTGTGCTCAAACAGTTTTGAATCAAACATTTTTCTCTCTGCAATGAAAATTGATGTTTTCTAGGCTGCAGTGAAAGTGACATCTGCTAGAGGCCACACAGTTTTGTGACACTGGACTTTGCATATTGAACAAAAGAATTTTCTAACGTGGATTTAATTCAGCAGTGGGTAAAAAAAAAAAAAAAAGTTTATTAAATCCAAACCGGGCATTGTAGTGCAGCAGGCTTTTGCCTAATCAATGCCCCTCATCCAGTGTTATCCTGGGCCACCATGTGCTGGACTCAGAGCATCTGGCACACAAAACCCAGCACACAGCTGCCTGGCTGGCAACACAAGAAAAGTCCTGAGCGGAGAATGTTCTTTGGGGATGGCCCAATTCCAGCATGAGATTTCAGATGTGTGCTATTTGACTGATTACATCGAGAGAGATTAAAGATTAAACTGTGATTTTTATATAATACTTCTGTCGTGGCTTTAACATTTCTGAGTAAGACATGTATTTTTCTGAAAGCAGAGTTAATAACATGCAACTTATTTCCTACTGCAGAGCTGTGTGGATGAAAACCTGCTTAATAGGTTGATGCTGGATTACAAACAGTCTCATTATTGCAGGTCACTTGCAAAATCCTAGCAGGTCTTCCTATGCAGTTCCTCTCAATGGGGACCTTCACTCATGACATCACACATTTCATTTGCATACAGTATGTGCTGCTTGCTCAAAAGATTAGACAGACAGGCTATATTCTATGGAGAGTCTGTGTTATAATACCAGAACAGAAAAAAAAATATTTCTATAACAAATTTTGATACATCCGAATCACAGGAAAGGTCAGTTAAAAGGTTGTCTGGAGGGTCGAGGTCTTCGACAGACTTGAAAAGTGATCAGAATTGTTAAAAAAGTTGGTGTTTTTACCGTATCTTATATTGTGTGTGTGTGTGTGTGTGTGTGTGTGTGTGTGTATTTTTTCCACTCGAGCCATTGCGTCTGCATCATTTAAACAAATCTAATGGTGATGTTTATAATTTGTGTAAGTATAATATTATCACCATATGTGGGACTGACAGCAGTAGATGCTACGAGTAAATCTAGCAGTTGACTACCCTAAAAACAATAAGGTTTAATGTACCTGTTTATGGACAAAAAGTACAGGGATAGGATCTAGGTCAGTGGTGTCCAAAGTCAGTCCTCAAGGGCCGGTGTCCTGCATGTTTTAGTAGGCGTCCTCAGTATGCCATCAAGGTCTGCAGAGCCTTAATAATTATAATAATAATAATTCAGCTGTGTTGAGTTAGGACAGCTCCTAAAACAGCAGGACACCGGCCCTTGAGGACTGACTTTGGACACCACTGATCTAGGTGGTCCAGTGTTGGTCTTTTACTTCTGATAAAAAGTTTGAAGCAGACATGAAGTCCATATTTGCACTTTTTCCGGTCAAATTCAGCTTGTCCATTCGCATAAATCCAGCAGTTAGCTAGCATCTTAGCTTGGGAAAAGTGATCAAATATAGTCATTTCATGTTGAGATGATGTCTGTATCCTGAGTTGGCATAAATAGAACCATAGCACATAGTCTTGTAGTCTTCCCTGTGAAGTTTGATGCTGTTTTCAATCATTTATTTAAGTTTAAACATAGCTAGACAGACAGCTCCATTGAAATCAATGTTGCGGCTACGGGAGTTTGTACATGCATCAGTGTCAACATAGTCACATGACTCATGTTCTAAAAATAGCCTGTGTAAAGGTCCCCATTTTAGTTTCCCTTCTCTGCTTCGTCTGGGATTTCTCCCATAGACAAGAATTCATCCGGTAGAATTTCAACCGGGCCAATCAGCAAGCAGGAGGAATAGTTGCGAATGATGACATCAATTTTCTGAGCTGTCTCAGTCTGCCTGTAGTTTAGCAATGGCAGCGGAGAAAGTGAATGAAGCCAGTGCGTGTTGACAAGGCTTCCAAATTGAATAAAATTTCTCACAAAGCAGCAGCTCTCATTTATATCCATCTCGTTCAGCTCGTTACTTCTCTCCTCTCAGTAGGGGATGGTTGTTTACAGCGCATGCAATTTCCGGTTAGCTTCTTAGCTTAGCTTCCTTTACGGTTGAGCTGGTGCACTACATACGTCATGGCAAAATGTTAGTGTTTGGGTAAATCAGATCTAATTGTTTTAAACTTCAATGGAGTCCACGCATCCATCATTTCTCAATAGCTGAGAGTCCAGACCATCTGTACAAAGCAAAGTGTAAAACCTGACATTCTAAATTGTCAGCAACCTCTTGTCTAGGTCACATTATCTCTCGTATGTAGAACAGGTATCATAATTGTTCAAAACCACAGGGCTAAATCTTGTTTTGTTTTGTTTTTCTTTGAAAAAAGTTAACTTTCTTGAAGGGTTGAGCACAATACACTGATGCAAGCAGTTTTACTGCGATAGTATCCACCTCCAGATGGAAGGGAAGAATGCTGTATGCTGATTGTAACTGCCAAACAGTTCACATTCTGAGAAAATTGCAAAACATCACACATAAAAAAATAACAATGGCTTGACCCAAAAAATGCTCCTGTTAAAAATTGAAAATACTGAGATTACACAAGAGTTTCAGATGCATTTTCTAGCTTCCAAAGCTAGAAACAATACTGTATTATTATTTATTTAAATAAAGCACACAACAGATTGTTTTCTTCATGTAACTGGAATGCAAATAGCAAGATCTCAATGCATGTGTTTTTGTTCTATGGGGTAAAAATAAACGCCCTCATACGGACACAATCATGTCTGAGTCATTTAGGATAACAAGCACAACAACAAAACAGCTGCATGCTGTGTCATCACTGAAAAGACAATAACTTGTTTTCACATTTGTTCCAGTTTATAATACAAGAATAATACTATGAATTTATTGCAGGTTAAAACCCAGTGTACAGAACAACACGGCCTACACGTGAGGCTGCAGATCATTTAAAGAGCAGGCAGCTGGAATCTGCATTTGAGCAGAAAAGCTTCCAATAAAACCAATAACATGCCTTAAACGATATAAAAATAAATCTATGGTTTCTCAGCATTTTAAATTAAGAAAAACAACTTTTTTTTAGGAATCCTAGACACATTTTCTCAGATGTTTTCTTGGCTCCTGATGTGTGTAATAAGCCTGAATGGCTCCTGATAATTAAGCCTGAATGCTAATCATCTTTTAGGGGGTTTAAGATGAGAAAGGACAATATTTGACATCACTGCCTGACCACCAGGGAGACTTCCAACCTTGACACAGCATGGTGGAAAGAGAGAGTATGTCTTGTAGACGGCAGTCTTTCTGTTTGTCATTACACTAAAGCAGGGCAGGTGCTCAGCTTCTGGAGCAGTGGGGTGAGGGTGGAGATGAAGTGCAATTGAAAAACTCATTAGGATTTGCAGATTATCATGAATAGAAGTTTGTTTTTTTTCCCCCATATTACAAAGGCTGGTGCTTCAGAAATGGAGAATGCCAGGAAGACCCCTCATGGACGCTCAAGGTGGGACAATTAAAATCAGAATGACTATCCTGCTTATGCAGTGCTTCACTGCCTAAAAAGATACAATACTGTATTCATGTCTATAATGTCATCATAATAACAGAATTACTACATTTGTGAATTTCATCTTTTATTCAGAGCCCAGAGCAAAATAAATAAATGCATAAAGATCAGTGGCAAATAAAACAAATTGCTAAAGAAAAGAGAATTTAGCAAAAACTTTCTGTCACCACCTGCTGGCTGATCATTCAAACCTATGAAGTGGCTTCATTTTACAGATTCGTGGGACTATTTCTTCATAGCAGTTCTACGGTTACGATCCATGGGTTTCATTAACTTACAAGTTTCCAGCTTCAACATACCTGATTTAAATAATGGATTATTAACTTGTGCAGATCTTGATGACAAGTTGAGAAGGTAATTCAATCAAATGATTTCACTCTATGGTGAGAAAATAGAAAGGTAGGGGATAAATAATAATAATAAAAAAAATTCACTGTCCAATTTAATCTGTGCAGTTTATTTTATTATTTTTTTTAAAAAGGCAAAGAGAGGAGAGTATTGGGCAGGAGGGTGGTGATACGGTGGGTGGTCACAGTCTCAAAACTTCCCATTTGAGTGCATGAATCAACTCAGACATAATAAAATAAATTGAACATTTTACCCTACCCCTTTATCTTTTATGGTATTAAACTTATATTCCCATAAAAAAAGACACACTCACATTGTGAATTCCCAGACACATTTATCTCCTACAATATACTTTAAGTCAAATCTGGACTATATACATCAGCATTCAAACGTGTTTCCATAGCCAATTTAGCATCCGAGCACTATTGGATTTTCAGAGTATGTACAGAAAAATGTGGTTCATCCTCCCTCCTTAGCAGCTCTAACATGCACATCACAGCAGGAAGTCCTCTGCTGGAGATCCAGTGCCACAGCTGGAGACTCTTCATCGTGTTCTGCGAGCAGAAGCTCAAAAATAACTATGTGTCATTGTCTGTATTCTGTAAACTTGGACAAATGAACATAATCAACCAGAGAGTGAAGGCAGCCAAGCTGTTGAAAGGAAAACGTATGATACTGTATGTCAGCTGCACACACAGATCAATAGAATTGTTTCTTTTTGAACTTTTTACTGTATACAGGTTAACACAAGCAGCCGTATCATTCTTTCCAGAACATCTTATAGTGTTCTTCTTTGTTAGATTCTGCATCTGAAAACAAACCGTCAGGGTAGAAAATCAATTTCTGCTTTTTATTTTTTTCTGAGTTGTTCCCTTCATGCAATTTTGTGATTCAATTCACTGACCCTAACCTGAACTCAGCCAGTTCTTAGAGGTCACATTGATCTTCTTTCCCACTTGAACAATGTTTTAAATGAAGGTATGAATTCAAGGCTTGTCACCAGGAGCAGGTTCTCAAATAATTGTGCTACAAGTTCTTCACACAGTATATTGGCATGACAGGGGAGACTGGGGTAAGTTGAGCCACCCCTTATTGCTAGGAAACGCTTAAAACCATTGATCATGCGACCAAATAGTTTGGAGCTTTGAACGCATAATTTCATGTATGTAAGAACCACATGGTTAAAGTAGTTAGACTTTATTTCCAAGAAAAACATTTACACCCTTGAAAGTGAATTTAGTCTATCATAGAATTTGTTTTTAGCCCATAATAGATATTTTGACATTTTATACATTAAGTATTGTATCTGTGAGCTCCAACATGAGGTCATAAACCTAGCATAAAAGTGTAGCATTTTAGCTGTAGGAACAAATAAAGTGAAATATATTATTAAATATTATTAAGTTTATTTATTTATTTAAAAAATGACAGGTAGAAGCAGAAGAAAAAAAATCTTATTATATCTGCCCCTTTTTCTCAAATATATAAATTAAATCAAAAATAATCTTCAAATTACAACTTTTACACTTACAACAATTACACTTTTGGTACCCGAAGACACAGAGGCCAATTTCAAGGTGTATAGAATGGAAACAGTGGAGAAGATAAAAAGATTATAAAAATTAAACATATAAACAGCATTTTAATAACAACTTAAGGTGACTTAGATACTTTATTATGGTATAGAATTTAAATATATGCCTGAGAAACACATATTATTGGCCCTTTAATGTTTGCTTCTCAAACACTAGTGAAAGCATTTTGCTTTTTTTTGTTTTAATAAGCAACAGTTTAGCAGTAACTTGTAACAGTAAAAACAAGTTATTGCACCTGTTATATTGTGTACAACAAATAAAACACACTTGATGGGGAAAAACTGACTTATTTAAGGAAGGGAAGGTGTCACGGCCTTCTACGCTCCAATGCCACAATTACCCCCCCCCCCCCCCCAAAAAAAAAGGCCGTGTGTGGCAACAGGTGGTTTGTTTCTTGAACGCACTTCCGACTTGATTGTTTGAAAAAAAAATATTATTTATTTCTAGCAAAAATAATAACTGATCATTTCTTTTAACAGGTGCAAACAAAAAAAAATTTAATCTGATTTTACAAGTTTCAAAAAGTGGTAAAAAAAATAATTTTACCAAAACCTCCCCTTGTCACGCCGGACATTAAACGAACAAACAAAAAACATCTCCACCACGCCCCGCGGTGTAACCCTAACCCTAACCCCAGCCCCATGGTCTAACCCTAACCCTAACCCTGGCCCCAGGATAAGTTATACCACGAGACAACTTATTTTGAACAAACTATATTATCAAAACAGTTATGTTTACACTCATTCGGACTGTTTGAAGAGATGCACAATATCCTGAAATATATGCAAATATATATATCAGTGACCAAATTATGGTTGCCTTAATGTAGTGATCCTAAATGTGAAAAATGGCTCATCTTACCCCAGTCACTCCTTATCCCATAAAATATAAATATGTCTTGCAGCTTCAGGAGTTCACTCCCATTCTATTAGATGCTTCCCCGCTGAACTCCTGTGGAGTTCCTGTTGACATGTTTAAACCTCTTAATAAATGTCGTGTTGAGTTTAGGGGAGAAGCTGTTTTCTCGTTGGGAGGGAGCTCCAGCAGGAATGAAATGAAGTTTTCCGACTTCTGGATGTTCCTATTGGCTTCACAGGATTAAGATTAGCACATGTTGCTGTGGCATCAGGGAGGGAAAGGTTTCCACGTCTTCACTCTGGTGTGAGATTTTTTTTTATCCCTTTTCCTGAAAAATGGCTGCTTTTCAGTTTGACACACTTTTCTTGATCTAGCTAGGGTTCTCGTTTTTATTAGTCTTTTTTTTTTAACAGATTCTATCAAGCATCTCTTTATTTTCTTCCACAGCATATCTGCACTATGTTTTTGATTTTTCAACAATGGAACTTATCCCCAAAAAGGTTTTTCTTCTTTGGTTGATAACTCAGTGATAACAAAGAAGTTGTTTTGTTTTTTTTACATTTACATACGATCATTTCATCTGTGTCAGAGGACTCAAATGTCTGCGTTATAGATGCAGTTTGAAAGGAATCCAGGCCGGAGACGCTTCATGATCTTAAAATCAGAGAGCGTGGATCCTACAGGACCGTTTACAAGGATATTTCTCTTTATGACACTTTAGGTTTAATGATCCAGAAGCACTTAGCCTGCATATTTTTTTGCACAGTGTGCAGCTTTTGAACCTTCAGCAGGGAATAACCGGGGTGTCATTCAACGCTCTCTTCTGGAACACCTGATCATTTCTATCCTGGATGTTCCTGAGCTCTGCAGTGAATTCTCTCCCATCAGCAAAGTCAAGTTAAACTTTGAACTTTTCTTACAGCCTTCCAAACCTTTCAATGAAATAAACACTGGTGAAAGCTGATTAAAGCTGTGATTTTTATTATAAAAATAGACAAACTAGCATGATTTTCTTTCTCACTTTTTTTTTTTTGGCGACAGTTGAAGGTTTTTACTAATTAGGTTCTGTCGTCAACTTATGCAGTTTCCACTCATCAATACCTGCAAGTTAATGTTGTTCGAGAAACTGATTAATTTAAAACTTCAGTTTGTGGAAAAAGTGCAGCTAAATGACTGTCAGAGGTCTATAAAGTATTTGAAACAAATAACACTGAATAACTGATTACTGTAGCACTGTTTTTGTAAAGAAACACTCAGGTGGACATTTAACAAAAGCATCAGTGGTTTTCAGGCTGTTTATTGAAAAGATAATGGATCTTTAAAACCACATTTTCATCAACATACATTTCAGGAAACAATTTCAATTTTAATTTTCACTTATTAGCAATTTCTGTGAGCGAGTAACTTTCTTCCTAAGATTTAAACTGATAAGATAAAATAAAATAAATAAAATAAATAAATTATATTATTCTACTGGCTTGTTTTTTTTCTGTAAATCTTCCAGTTTTCTTTCTTTTTAGTAATACCAGTTTAAAGATGAGCTGGTCATTACTGGTAGGTTTTTTCACATGAAAGCAGAAAAAAACACAAACTTAGGATATACATCAAAGTTATTCATTAAATCCTGTCTCATGAACAATAAACTTTCACTGAACAAAACCTGACATAAAAGTAGCTGTAGTCCCATAAAACATGAGAGTAGATGTCAATAAATGGTTAAAGCAAGATTTTAACCATTAAACAACACCTTTCTAAGGTGAACCTTGCATCTCACTGAATGCCAGCCCTTTAATAGTATGCTACAGATAAATAATAAATGAAACATTTGACCATTTTCAACTTTGCACAGAGAATCACTGGATCCAAACTCTTATTACACCAGAACCCTTCAGCAATGATTCAAAATGAAATGTGTCATATTTTCCCTCTCACAGTACAAGTTAGATCTTTATTACGTCCTTTATTTATTTATTGTTTTTTTCCATCCGTTTTCTTCCGCTTATCCAGGATCGGGTCGCGGGGGCAGCAGCCCAAGCAGAGAGACCCAGACTTCCCTCTCTCCAGCCACTTGGGCCAGCTCATCTGGGGGAATCCCAAGGTGTTCCCAGG
>JARVGW010000427.1:3632764-3657811 GCA_031762495.1 Anablepsoides rubrolineatus | reverse complement strand
TACAAATTCCTACTTGTACATCCAAAACTTACAAAGCTTTTTTTTACAACTACAAACCCTGATGTACAAGTACAAATTTATATGGACTAAAATTTGCTTCCATACATATGTTTAGTGAGATTGTGTGTGTGTGTGTGTGTGTGTGTGTGTGTGCGTGTAACGTCAAGCTGTTGTCTCCAGGTTTTGCTCACACTGCAGGTAAAGACCCTGTAAACTGGTCCCTTTACTTCTATGCTAACTTTTACTTTTGAGACTTTGACCACCAAACTTTGCATGTTTCATAACTTTAAAGGGGACATTTAGGCTGTGTCCAAATTCTGGGGCTGCATCCTTGGATGGCTGAATTTGTCAGCTGATTATGTTGATGCACCAAAGGCTGTCCAGTTTTAAAGACTTCTTCAACTGAGTCCCACAAATGTGTCGTCCTTTTGCCCCGATATGAATGATGGACCTGCTCTGTCCTTTTTGGCCCTCCCTATCCCAAGATGCATTGCGGGCCGACCAGAGATTTTTTATTTTTGCTTGTAATGGCGGATGACGCGAGAGAAAAGGAGTACAGCTTTATATAAAATTGATTGGTACAAAAGTTTAAAGTTTAAAGTGGTTGTTTTGTTAGGCTTTTTGTCATTCGCATGGACATGTTTTTAAAATGATTCTTGTCAGAAATCATTATAAATGAGCTTGTACAGCAAATTCATACTTCATTAGTTCTTCACAGATTGCCTCTAAGGTAATTTTGTAAATTCTAATATTAACATATTAATGTTTTGCTAATTTCAATCTATTTTTGACTTTCATTGTGTCAATTTAGCACTGCCATGCTTGCCAGGCGACAGGACATATGCCAGAGTAAGGGCAGGAAAGCTAAAGGCTAGTCCGTCCAAATTCAGCCACGTTTTCCAGTCTTTGTGGTCAAAAGAACTCAGCTGTGTCCTTCAAAGGACACAGTTTTAGTGTTTATTGCAAAATCAGAAGTTAGTGAGTCCGCCCTGTATCAGATGAGTAATGATTGATTTAAATAATTTTAGCTTTAGCTAGGCTTAAATTCAGATTTCACAGATGTCTTTATTCTAAATAATAATAATAATAATATTCATTATTATTAAATATCGTGTTTCCAAGTAAAATAAAGGTTATGTCATGATTTATGTCTGTGCTTATGTTTTATTCTAGTTTTCTGTCTTGTCATCTGTTTTCTTCCTCCTGTCTGTCATTGCTCCAGCCCCGCCCACTCACACCTGATACTCATATTTCTCCCCAGGTGTTTCTTGTTTGTGCTCATTAGTCTCACCTTTAAGTTCTGTGTCTTGTCTTCACTTCCCTGTCGGATCATTGTTCTGTATTGTGCTATTCACAGCCTGTATGTTGCCTTGCCAACCAGTACCTTTTGTTTAAATAGTAACTTTGTTTTTTGAAGCTTTAAATCTGCCTGCACCCTGGGTTCATTCTTGCAAAATCATAACAGGTTTCCACGACAATAATAACAACCTTTTTTCTGTCAAAGAACCAAAAATGCATGAACTCTACCTTGAAAGAAATACTAATAAAGTAAGGACAGCGTTGGCCTGGTGATTAATGCTGGAGCCTGATAACACGTTTAATGCAATCTTTATTTTTTAAAACAATATAAACATAAACTTTTTAAATAAACAATTGCTTTCACACCTCCATATTCTTTATTGAAGATAAAATTGTCTCAAAGGCTTTAAAGTCAACCATTAAGTTTCAAGTTTAAGTTCAATAAAAAACGCATTGGAAAAACAGTTGCAAGAGCTCATGTCTTTGACATTCACACATGGATAATAATAAGAAAAATATATAAACTCTCTAAAAAAGTAAAAATATTTAGCAGTGTTATTGGATTATATATGAGCAAATGCATTTATTTAGTCAAAATTTTCAAAAAACCCCTTTTTTATTATATCTTTACTAACAGTTTTATACAGAATATTGTAACTATAATTGGTTTTATGCTGGGCTTGGCCTCAGATAGAAAAACAAGTCCAAGCTCAACACGGTAATCAAACACTGACACACGGTGAATGTTATGTTGCATGCCCTTTCTTGTTTAAAGTGTGATTTCCACATGATTTACTGAAAGCAATGAACTGTAACCATTTAGCATTTTCTGTTAATGAAAAGCAAAATGCTTTTAAAATCTTAAAAAAAAAAATGCATCCAAAATGTGTCAATATTCATGCTATCTGTTTGCAATGATGATGCATTTCTATTGCTGATTTATAGTGTGAAAATGCAGACTGACACAGATTGAGTGAGAGAGAAGAAAATGCATCAGAACACTATGGAATAGAAATGACTGTCAATCAAATATGCATTTACTGTGTTTTTGTTATAACTTTGCTTGAATGTTGTCTTTTCATATTTTTATTTGACCTGCCTGAAGTCGCTTCCTTCACTCTTGAATCCAAATAAGCCAACTCCTATAAGTCAAAGTGTTTATTGATTGTCAGAAAATGGGACATTTAAAATGCACAATGTGCTGCAAAATACACAACATGTCATTATTGTAAAGTTTTTAGATTTTAGTTTGTGTGACAGAGTCTGAAAAATGATAAAAACCAAAGAACATCAATCTTGTGAAGCCTTTAAATACTTGTTTGTTGTTCAGTCATTTTTTTCTTTCTCTTTTCTTTTTTCCATTTCTTTCAACATCATCAAGTGCATTTGCATAATGGCTGCCTAGTTGTTAATTTGGCACACATGAAAGTAATGAATTGTCTTTGAAAAATTGGGATTTGAACATCAAACCTGTTCTTTTTATTCAGCAAACAAACATAACATCAGCTTTTTTCACGTGGATAATTTGTAATAAAAACATGTTTACAGTCTATGTGGAAAAATACCAAATGATCAAAAACCTATTATCACAATCTAAAATATTTTTAACAAAGTTCCCATTCAGTGTGATGAAAAATACCCTTAACTTGTTTTGTGTTTTAAACATTATTAATAAAGGTGCTATTACTGGTTATCTTCTGAATGTCAATAATCTGACAAGTCAAGTTGGATATAAAAAATGAGGAAAGGAAGTTGAAACATATTAAGTAAAACATGAAAATACAGTAAAAGTATTAAGAAGTCAGACATATAAAACATTAGTGTGGTTTCTCTCCCCACAGCTGTGTCTGACTATTTGCAAGAGAAAAAAAAAACATTTGAAAAAGAAATAAAAAACTGAGCTGCAAATGTAGTATTTTTTTTCCATAGAAACCCACCTGGAATCAAAAATTAGACTTATTGACGTGACTTAAAAAAATCCATTTAAAAAAGAAACGGATTTAAAAAAAAAAAATAAAAAACCTTTTTGCAGCCTTTTTGTAATGAGATAATCGGCTCCACTCCCTCCGATATGTAAGAAAAGAATGACAACAAACTTGCAAGTTTTGCATTTGTAAATAACCTAAATCTATTTAACACAATAAATATGACAAGATTCTGAGAAAAATACATGGAAGAGAAAAACTTTTTCAGCAGTTTGTTTAGTGTTTGACCCTAGTCTTGCAGTGTGAGCTTTTGCAGTCAGACTGAATAAACTTAATATCTGTAGAAAAGACCTGTGTTCTAATGAACAACATTTTTACTGTATAATCACAGAAGGTACACTACAAATATTAATTATAGAAACTAGTTTAAATCTATCTATATCTAAGTGTAGTCCAGTAGAATAAATCCTATTTGCACGTGATGTCACACTCTTCAGTATGATGTCAGAACAACCTATGTGAGTGGACTCCTGCACAGCTATTATAAAAAAAGACAGTTGCTAACATATCGCTTTTATTTAGTTTATGCATTGGGAAAAACGCACATAGGGCGCTGCGTGGTTGGCACAAACAATCAAGGTACTTGCAAAGGTTGGTAATAAATGTGATAATGAGGGTGTAACAAAATAATGTGCATCGCCTAGAATGCATCTTTGCAAGTTACACACATAAAAATAGTAATGTAGAAAGATTAGCCACTCACAACTCATTGGTGTCTTGGTCCCAAACACTTTTTGACTTACCACCTCCTCCAAACTGTTGAATTGACTCTCATTATCACAGTAAAATGATGAAAATTGCGGGACCTCCCCTTCTCGACACAAGGCCCTGGCCGAACTGTTTCTCGCCGTGCTCTGTGCAAAGTGTTGTATAATTGGTCAGTGGGCGTGTCTGTTCATGCTACAAGCGCTCAGACTCTGGATTTTGCTTCAACTACTCGCTTCTGAAATGTGACTGTTGGAACCAGAAGCAGCCACTTATAAAGATTGTCAAACCTCAGTGACTTTTATGACTGGGACTTTAAAAAAAAAAAAAAAAAAAACAAAACTCATGAATGGAACTATAAAAAAAGACGTTTTGGACAGATCCATCTGCAGAAAAGTGTGGAGCATTAACGGGACAGATTTGTGAACAAATAACGGCAGATCAGAGTTTTTCTTTTTTCCACAGTGTGAAGGAACCCCATGCAGTGATGTATACCACAGTGGACGGGGTTTCCCAGGAGCTCAGCAACAAGTGTCTCAGGTGTGTGCGAAATCGAACACCGAACAACCATGTGAGTAGAGGCCTTAAGTCTGTTTGGGCTCATGAAGGTTGCCATGTAAAACCAGCAGTGTGAGTGTTTGGGAATGTATTGTGAACAGGAAGGACCCTGGAACCCAGTGCTGGCTGTAACCAACGTTACCATAATGGGGCTCAGGTGGTTTTCATGAATCCTGCAATACCAGTCCAAAACTGACTAAACTGGGCCTTCACACAATGACAGACAAAAGTGATAATGAATGATTACATGACTGAGATCGCATTAATTATGTGGTGGTAGGCATAAAAAGGAAAATGTAATTTGAGAAGACTTGCCATGTGGGAAGTGCAACAGCATGTGACGTTCTTCTGAAGATAAGACAGAGCTGAATTACAGAACCATGATTATTAATGAAACTGTGAGGATGTTATAACAGTGCATCACATTAACAGGCTGGTTGGAGCCATTTTGGTTTCAACCCAAGTGCAGCTGATTCAGTTTTTGTTTCATAAAAGTCACTGATAATGACACGTCTTGAATCCTAAAGCATAAATAACAACCTCAATATCAGCAGGTAAATGCTAATTTAATGTGTTTGATCCTGGAAGCTGCTTAAAAGAAAAAGGACAAACTTAGTCTTTTTTTAAGCCACTTCAGTATAAAGCAGAACTGAATATTAGTTTCTTAGTTTCTTTATCATCAGTGACTTTTTTAAGAAAAAAAAAGGAAGAAAAAAGTTAAATGTAATGGGAAAGAGTGAAAGTGAGGTTAGAAAATATGTGAAATATACATTGAGAAGACACAAGACAACACACCCAACATCTTGGCTGCACACCTACAGAAACAGAGATAACAAAAGCACAGCAACAAAAAATGCATATGAATATCACATATGCACATACTATTCAAACAGTAACCAACAACAAAATCTAGGATTTAAACAGCAGTTTGTGTGCAGTTGTGAGCATGCATGTATATACAAAATCTATCCAACGGAATGTTTAAAAGTGACTGTGGAGAACCACAGACCCGACTGTAAAGCAAACTTAAAGTCTTGAATGCAATTCAGCTTTATTTTTTGAATAGTGGATTATTATGACCCCCCATGTGAAGTGGGGGTGACATTGTTTTTGTACTGTTTATTTTTTCAATAATTGTTGGTCAACCGTATCACAGAAAAGGCTGCATGATCAACATACAATTTGGCAGGAATGTAAATGTGTCTGACTTACACTGCACCAGCAAAAGGTTTTATGATAGACTCAATATATGAGGAGGGGGCTCCATCTAAAAAAGGGGGTGTCTGGACATACAAAAATGCTTTTGACTCAAAAACTGGTCAACAGAAGAGATTCAGATTTTTTTGTTGGTTAGTTCTGATGAAGGGCTATCCATCGAGCCCACCAATGAGCCCCCACCCCCTGAACCCCCACCTCACCTAAAAAAGGAGGTGTCTGGACATACAGAAATGCAGTGGTGGGCAGCGCTAATTCAAAGGTTAGTTGCGCAAATTCTAAAGCGCTAGTTAATTTAGTTCTGCAAGTTCTAAAGGGCACATGTCATAAGAATTTTAGCAAACTGTATTTTTTAATAGATCATTAAAGGTGTTCAAATAATTTACTAATCATAAAGTAACTAAATACTGAACCAAGATTTACATTTTCAGTGGAACCTACTGAAGACCCTGTGATGAGTTATATTGTTTATTGGTAAAACTTATTATTTACTGAGACTTTGAGAGCTTAAGGTGATTCATATTGTGAATCTATCATTCTCAGCCACTCATAGCAGTGCACCATTTCTTACATTATTGAATGGATTTCAGTCTGGAGTTCATAATGTGAGGCTATATGTACATGCATTATCCCTAAATCAGAATTTCTAACGATAAGGGGAAAAAAAAAATCTGAAGATCATGACTTTTAGTGCTTTGCTTTTCAAAAGACCCAAACAGCAATTCTAATCAGGATGCTTTCTCCATCCAACCTCTTGCAAAAAAAGGTGATACTCAGCAACTAGTCAGGGGCTCATTACTTCAGCCTGAGTGTTTGTGGGCTTGGGGTTGAATAATGAGGCTATTATGGAGATATCTGTGAAAAAAAGAAGAAGAAGAGCAGGTCTTCGCTCACAAAGCTGAAGTCTACAGTCAAGTTTCTTTCTCCAGCAGTAAAATAACTTGGTGCATTTATGTAGCTGCACTGCATTGCAATTGGGGTCTTTCTGAAATGTGTTTGATGTCATTTAAAAAGCAGGAGGTGTCCCCGTCATTACTTGGTGGAGCATGTGATAAAAAATTGATATTCTGCCATTTGGAGACGTGTTGAAGCAGTTTTGTTTTAAAACAGGCTGAATCAGACAGACTCAGAATCACACATCCCTCACTCCAGCAATACAAGTAAGTGTTTGCACTATCAAGTCATTTTCTTAAATCACGCTCTTGCAGATGACAGCTCTAGATCCAAAAAAAGAAAGGCGTCTCCTCTCACCAATCATGTTGCTCCCATCTCCCTCCTCTGACTCTCCAGTCTTGTTGGTTTCATTTTCAAGATGAATCAGTGGTGTACTGGAGTTGTGGGCCCAGCTTGACTCCACTGGGAGTTGTGCCTCATTATCTAAGAAGCTGCTTACACTCCACTGCTTAGCTCATTACAGATGGTAGAGCAAAAAAAAAGAGAGCCGGGACAGGCAGCACGGAGCAATTCTATTACGATGCTCTCTGAGCTCCAAATTTCACAATTTTCTCAGGAAAAGACCATTTTAATAAAGTTTGGCTGAGCACATGCACCAAACATTGTGTCAAACAGTAACAGTTCCTCAGCTGCCTTATTTCTGTTGACTTCGACATAATGCTGATATGTTCACAATAACACCTTATTACCAGTTAAATGCTACAATAATATCTAAATTTTTGTTTTCAAAGATATGGACCTAAACTATTTGAATTTTAGGAAGTAACACAATTAAAAATATATATATATTTATATATTAATAATATTATGATAGATAGATAGATAGATAGATAGATAGATAAGGCCTTTATTGTCATCGTACAGAGCACAATGAAATTACATTTCAGAACACCCATTCAGAAGAAGACAGAACATAAGAAACATAGGAGAACAGGTGCTCTGGGTCATGCAGCCACAGACCCCTGTACAGAACAAGGATCATCTTCATAAAGACATCATGAGAAGCCGCTACCCTTAAAAGAAAAACTAAAAACCACACAAGGAAAGATGAGGAGAAAAAACAAAACGTCATATTATGTCAGCAAAGTGACACACGATGGTGTTTAGAAAAAAACCCTCTGCATAGAGCACATTTATTAGTCAGGAGGAGTGAGTTTGGGGGGGGGGGGTGTATCTGAAATCATGAGTGTTGTATGCACTTGTGTGAATATCTGAAAAGTAAGCCCGAGTAATCTAGTCCCCAAAACCTGCGCAGCCATTGTCCAGAATATTGATGTTAACTGTTCATTCTCTGCGGCACTCAGCTTGCTCCAGGAACCAGATCACAGACGGGTGTGGGAAAGGAAAAATTTGGGGGTCAGACCCTCAGTCGACGTTACCATCCAGGAAGTATTTAGTACCACAGCTCTCAAGGCCGTGTAGGAGAGCCACATTCTGTTATCATTTATTTTGGAACAGAAGGAACTGTTTGTTCAGGCAGACAATAACAATTTTCCATCTGCCTTTATGTCAGCTGGTTACCTCTCATGTGGTGAATCCAATAAGACAAATAGTTTCGACAAATTCCACTGAGCCGAACTGTCAGCTTTCTCCAAGATTAATTCCATCTGGCCAGCAAAGTCCAGGGACCACAGCCGGCCCGCAACCCTCAGCAGAACCGCTTGCAGACAGAGTCCAGCTCGCTGAAGGCAAAAGTCTGAGAGCTGATAGAACAGCAATCCTTCAAAGATCAGGCAGCCAGGAGAATGGCCCAAATAGCCACCGACGCTGATTAATAGAACACCAGGAGACCACCAAGCCAATCTGTAGAATCCAGTGATCAAGATCCCAATATATATCCAGAACAGAGCAGAACAGAGGTCCCACATTTGACATGTCCTCCCATGGAAGAAAAAACTTTGTTTCCAAAAAAATTATTAAGAGACCAGCTAACCAAATCCATAAAATATCCATAATTTCTGGTTTCAGATGAAAATGTAGAGAAGGCTCCGAGCAGGGAAGATAAAGGGAGGGCAGGAGAGAAGGGAAAAAGTGGCTTTCCCCTCCAAGTATGGAAACAAACAAAAAAAAAAGTTGCTGCTTTTTTCTTCGGCTGCTCTTTATGATGCAATCTGGGGTCTTAACATAGCCTCAGGATTACCAGACCACCGCACTGACCACCAAGCTACCATGGCCATATAATAATAATATTAATAATAATAATAATAATATTAGTAAAAGCTGAATATTGCTACAAAATATTAGAAAACACTTCCCAAGCAGCAGCAACCACAAAGTTTGTGGGAAAAAAAAATCTGTAAAATGCCTGGAGGTCAGCCTGACTTTTGGAAGACTGAGGATACTTTCCTCACACAACTTGCAACAGGACTGCTAAAGAGTCAAACTAAAGTCTCTGACTGCAAGAAAAAAAAACCTTGAACACAGTTAAATTCAGTGGTGGTACATTGTTCCACTGGGACCTAAACTTTCACAAACATGGTTTTCGTAGAGGAATCGGGGGAAAAAATTCTACAACAAATTCAAGTTTACAAATTTGTACTAAACAAAATATAAGGCTCTGCAACTTGCATCAAAAATGACTAGTTAAACAACAAAACAAACAAAAGTAAAATAACTAGAATGAGTGAATTTGAGAATTTTGCACTGGTGTTTTCAGCCTGATAATCATGATGTTTTTACTGAAGCCAAAACATCTGTGCTGTTTGAGGTGAGAGATACACTTTATCTGATCTGTGCATCATGATTACCTAGCTGTGTGTGTGTGTGTGCGTGTGTATTTGCTACATTATGGGAACCAATTTGATGTGATGATGGGGACCATAGCCTGTGTGGACGTGTGTGTGTGTGTGTGTGTGTGTGGACAGGTTTTTCCTACAAGGTGGGGAAAATTTTGCCAATAAAGCAGTCTCGTGGGGACCGAAGTGCTTTGTGGGGACCGGGCATTGGTCCCCACGGGTCCAAATGCAAATAACGACTGGGGGGGTTAGGTTTAGGACAGAGGTTTAGGTTAGTTTTAGGGTCAGGTAAGTACCTGTGAGGTTAATTTTAGGGTAAATGGTCAGGGTTAGGATATAAAGTCTAAATGGAAATCGATGCACAGTCCTCACGTGGATTAAAAAAACAAAACAAAACGATGTGTGTGTAAGTGGGCATCATTTGCTACATCGTGGGAACCATTTCCCAGATAAAGGAGCCTCATGGGGACCAAATGTGTATCAAGGGGACCAGGTACAGATTCTGCTTTCTGGTGGGGGATTGGATTTAGGACCATGGTATGAATTGAGCTTAAGTTACTTTAAGAGTCCGGTCGGTACCTGTGAGGTCAATTTTAAGGTAAATGGTCAGGGTTAGGCTATAAAATTACCAAAAAATGAATGGAAGTCAATCTGCAGTCCCCACGGAGATATGAAAACCAAACCTGTGTGTGTTCAAGTGTGTTTTAAATGTGTATCTAGCCATTGCTTCTTGGATGCTGTAAATGCCAACCAGAGACAGAGAGCGAGGGAGAAAATTGCTGCCCTTCATTTGACGTTCTGTTAACTTTTTGACATATTATAATTATGGCGTGTTCTGGGTTTTATTCTGGCAACACGGCTTATAATGTCTTTAAAACAGCCGGTAATTATTTAAACAGATATATAACTTTTGTCTTGTGTTATTTTTTTTTTCAAATGTTAAAAAGGATGAAATGATTTCTCAAATCAGCCTATTTACAGCCCAGATGACAGTGGTTCAACTCCAGTTATGATTGTTAGACACTAACATAGACATCTGGCACGTTTACTTTGAAGAAAAAGGTAACATACAGGTTTTTTTAAGTGTTAATATCTGAGCTGAAGTCACACCCTGAGATGCACAGCAATTATAGAGAAAAACACTTTGTGAGTCTAAAGCACAGGACAAGATGAGCTAAGTAATCATGTTCCTGGTACTTTGGCTTTACTTTCCAGTAAGTTTAACATTTCAGCCACACCTTTTGTTTTATCTGTATACTTTGCTCAACAAAGCTGAGGATAAATAAATACTTGTGTGTAGTGAACAGTTAAGAACACAGTCGTTATAATCTACGTCTCTTCCAGGTTACACCCCTGGAGGTGTTAGCTTTTACGTCAGAACATAACCAGCTTTTATATATGCTACGGGAAGAACACATCACGCACACCTACACACTCACATTCTCTGGTTTAAACCTTATGGTTGATCAGCATAAAATTCAGTCAATCAGTTACAAAATTTCCTTCATGTGCATCAAAATAGTTGGACTTCTCCCTCACAAACAGCTCTTATCACTTTAGGTGTTTCCATAAATAGAAATAAACACACCATTAGGCATCTAGCTACAAATTTTGAATTGAGGGACAGATAAACCTAAAGGGAAAAAAACAGGAAAATTGTCTTTAATTTTATGATTTTGTTTTTAATTGGTCCTCGTGACATTTTAATGGAGAAAAGAGTCCGATCGATCGTCGAACCGCAGATTCAGGAGGAACAATGGACCAACTCTTTACCCTCACTAGGGTCCTTGAGGGCTCATGGGAGTTTGCTAATCCAGTCTACATGTGTTTTGTGGACTTGGAGAAGGCATTCAGCTGTGTTCCTCGAGGTACACTGTGGGGGGTGCTACATAAGTATGGCATTGTGTGTCCATTGTTATGGGCCTTTCAGTTCCTATACAACCGATGTTCACAAGTCAGACCCCTTTAGAGTGGGAGTTGGACTCCAGGGCTGCCCATTGCCACTGATTTTGTTCATAACTTACATGGACAGAATTTCTCGGTGCAGCCAGGGGATCGAAGGAGTCCAGTTCGGTGGCCTCAGGATTTTATCTTTTCTATTTGCAGATGATGTGGTTTTGTTGGCGTCATCATGCCGTTATCTTCAGCTCTGACTGGAGCATGATGCAGCTGAATGAGAAGCAGCTGAGGTTCAGCACCTCCACAGCCGAGTTCATGGTCCTCAGTTGGAAAAGGTTGGCTTGCTTTTTTTGGGTTGAGGGTGAAGTTCTGCCTCAAATGAAGGAGTTCTAGTATCTTGGGGTCTTGTTCATGAGTGAGGGAAGAAAGGAGCATAACATTGATAGAGGGATTGGTGCAGCTTTCGCAGTTTTGCAGACTCCGTATCCATCTGTTGTGGTGTTTACCGACCAGTCTACATTCCTACCCTCACCTATGGTCATGAACTTTGGGTAGTGACCAAAAGAACAAGATTGTGGATACAAGTGGTCGAAATGATTTTTCTCTGCAGGGTAGCAGGACTCTCCCTTAGGATGAGAAGTTCAGTTATCCAGGAGAGACTCAGAGTAGAGCCGCTGCTCCTCTACATCGAGAGGAGCCAGTCGAGGTGGTTTGGGCATCTGGTAAGGATGTGTCCTGGACGCCTCCCTAGGGAGGTACTTTAGGCATTTCCAACTGGAAGGAGAGGCATGTCCTGGGAACGCCTTGGAGTCTCAGAAAAGCTGGAAGAGGTGGCTGGGGAAAGAGGGGTCTGGGCTTCCCTGCTCAAGCTGCTGCCCCCGTGACCCGACTTTGGATAAAACATAATGTAATGGATGGATAGGCCTTTTAATGAGTACCTTTTATAATGTCGTCCCTTCTAATATTGTGTTGCATCTTGAATGCTTCCCTTCTGCTGCTGATTTGTGTTACCAAGTTGTTATTAAAAAAATAAGTTTTACTTGGATTACCAATAAATGTACAGGACATAGAAAGAGCTTGACCAAAAATACCATACTGTTTGTTTGTTGGCGCCATTAAAAAAATGTTTTCTAAATGTGACAGTGAAAGTTAACGCCAACAAAACCCTTCATAAAGAGGCTAAAACTGACACAGATCAGTGACTGTCTGTGTCAGGGATTAATGGAACAAACACTAAATTCCTACCTCTAAAGCGACGACACATTCCCCCTCTGCATTCCTCGCTGGTCCTTGGGAGCTCCTGCAGAAGCCCTTTACCTCCAGTCTGCCAACACTTTCTACAAATAAAACAAACGCAGAATTAGTTTGACCTGCAGCTGACAGAAACGAGCCCACACACATACACAGAGAGCTTTCAGATGATGGAGAAAAGAAGAAAAAAAAAAGCTTTTAAAAATATTGTCATGATGCCAGTCAAATAAGAAAAACTCCTTTTTTCCCCCCCTTCAATTTAAGGTGCGTCGGCCTTGTTGCATAAAGCTGCCTGCGCCTAGCAACGCTGAAGATGTCTTATTGCCAATTTGGGAGCATTTTCTCTCTCTACCTGAAACCCTTTTTGAATTGTTTATTTTTAAAAGATCAAAAGGCTTGTCTTGAAAAGATATGATTGCAGAAACTTTCAACACCATGGGGATAATGAAAGGGAAGTTGTTCGGAGAATATCTAATGACAAAAAGAAGAGAGAGAGAGAGATGTGCAAAATGTTCTGTCTTTGGATTTAGTTTCCTGTAACTCACAGTGATGCGAAACCTCACAAAGCTGCTTTGGTATTTCCATTTTTTTGTGTTTTTTTTTTAAAAAAAGAAGTAATTTTCTCAGATTTATTATTTCAGCTCTTGAGCACATGAGATGAATTGTGTGAAGATTCTTGGATTAGAAAAAAAAAAGGAATTCAGCCTAGAGTATTTATTATCATGACTTCAAACAACAGATTTTTACTTTGTAATTTCCGCAGTGTGCCATTATGTTTGCTTTTCTACTCATACAGACAAATCTACAATTAATGGAGAAGGATACTTTTTCACACAATGGGAGATCAGTGTGCATAGAAGATAAATCGGAGCGGCAGCTCGAACAATTTAAGAACTCTGAGTGAGAAGGGTGGGGGAGAAAAAGACGATTTGCATTCACTCCTTTGCTATTACCAATGCATGAGGCATGATACCAAGCAGCCTCAGCAAACTCTAGCAATGCTTCACAGTGGCATTTGGGTAATTGGCTGGGGAAATCGTTTGCTGCAATTAAAAAATTAAAGGATTTTTAATGCTGCGTTCAGTCTCTCTTTTCCTGGGAGAGCAGACACCCGCAGTACCTCCGCAGGTTTTCTGCCCCCCGCAGCAAATTTTTTTTGTCCAGGTGATTCTGGTGATAACCTTTAAAAGAATGTCACTTTGGCTTCATTAATACACCTTTGATAATGCTTGTGGAGGCTTGCGATGTTGCAAAAAAAAAAAAAAATCTCTTGGAACCGATTGGACTCAATGGTGGCAGCGGGGAAAGAATGTCATGCTGCTCAGTAGGAATGTAAAAAGCAGATACGTCCCTACAGTGCAGCAATAAGAAATCGATGAATTGCAGGCTGAGTATGAAGTTGGTTGAAATGTCCTAGAAAAGAGGCTGCAGGGAAAGAATTGAGAAGCAGACTGTGTATTCAAATGTCAGCCTGGAGTCTTCTACAACCTTCTGCTTTATCAAATGTCTCGATGAACACAGCCTGAATGTTAATGAACTGAATTTTTAGGGTGTTGTTGTTTTTTTTAATAATGGAAGGCAGACGCTTTATTTTTAGACCTTAGTCTTTCTCAAAATGTAATGCATTCATAATATCACTCTAGACTTTGCATCTTGAAGCTTTTGTGTGACACACATGCTCGATTAGCTTCGACTGCAGAGTTTAGTTGGAGGAGAGTGGCCGCCCAGGGAGAGCTCTAACAGGTTCATCTTCACGCCACATTTCAGCTCATTGATGAGGCTTTTATCAGCATGAGACATGTCTTCAGCAGGGACCAATCTCAATCTATTTCCTATAAACAAATTTGGGTAAATGGAAAAAATAACTTTTTAGTTTAGCCTCAACGGCTTTTTAACACTAATGCACGTCACCTGAACGATGCTTCTGCACAAAAGTCTCAACGAATCTGTGGAAAATTGTAAAAAAAAAACAATGAAAAGCTGTTTTGTTTTTAAATGTTAGTATGAATATTTTGTTATAAATTATACTACGTTTTAGCTATTGAAATTTGTCCTAAATGATAGATGATTATGTTTTTCTGCATGTTAAATGTATTTTTTTTCTAATTCTTTCCATCATCCTGCTAGGGGACTACAGATGAAGCTTTCTTGGCTAAATCTGGCATATTTAGGTGATGTATACATGTTCATTACTATGTCCCTTTATGAAATAAATCCATCTGTATATAACTAATGTGCATAAGCAAGTAGTGAGTGTATGTTGGTTTTTTTCCCCCGGATAAATAAACTGTAAACGTGTAGTTTTGTAAGAAAGTTCTGCAAAATACTGTTTTATTTACTGTATTTTATAGGATTACATTTGAAATTACATTTATAATCAATTTAAAATCTTGAATTTCCTTTCTTGTAGAGCAAATTAAATTGAATTCTTGCAGGATGAATGTCATTGTATGTAGATGTAAAGATGCAGGGAAGGACACAGGTAGCATAAAAAAAATACATTTGAATGAAATAAAATAATCTCTTAAGGCAGCAAAACAAACTAACGATACCCGGCAAGAGCAAAGCAGGAAACAGGAACAGGACTGAACAAAAGGGATGAAAACACAGAGAATAGACTTTAGAATATGAGGATAAGTGAATAAAAGCTGGGAGTAAATAGAAGAGGTTAGAGGTCTTCCCTTTTTGCTTCAACTTATGTTATAAAATTATAATGAGCATAAAGACGTTCCATATTCTGTATTTTGATATTCAGGTTTTTTTCTCTAACAATACATTTATCCTTGTACAAAGTTGAAATGTTCACACAAAACAATTCTTTAAAAAGGATTTTTCCTTGTAAAGACTTTCAGTAGAAGGCTTTCCATCACCAACCTTTGTTTAGTTTCAAGAGTTTTTTTTCCCTTTCTTTATAGAAAAGGTGAAAAGCACAGAAAGTCAGAATATATAGGTTTTAAGCGCTGTGAACTAAAAAAAGAGGCAAACACTCATCAAAGGTGCACTCACTCCACAATCCTTCATCAGAAGCAAGAAGCACCGACTTTGTCAATCAGTCACAATCAACTAATTGCTGGGCTGTCACATTGGTATCGCAGCACTGCTGGAGGTTAATGAAAATTGCACCTTTGCTTGACAAAACATCCTATCCCGTTAGCTGTGCTGAGCAGAATCATCAGGCGGTGTCAAGTGGATTTCCCTGTGGAGCTGCTGCCACATTCACTAGGCAATATGTGCTTAATCTTACCTGTCACAACACCTGCACTCATATCTGTGCAACATAAAAGCTCCACTTTTAATCTCTTATAATCATGAAAGACATTAAAGTCGGTGTATTAGTGAAACTAAAGGACATTATTTGCAACATAACAACTGATTGCTTTCTATTAAGCAAAACCAAAGTGAGTTTAATAAAAAGAATCAAGTGTGATTTAATGTACAGGGTGAGTCTAAAGTATGTATGCCCAGTCTCCCTCATCCAGACATGTCCAAACCATCTCAGTCTGATCTCTCCAACTTTATCCCCCAGTCATTCAACATGTCCTGTAGCTTTGATCATCTCATATCCAGAGGTTTATAGTAACTAAATAAATTTACTTTGTTACAATACTCAAGTACTTTTTTTGAGGGCTTGTAATTTTACCAAGTCTTTTTTAAATAGTTACATTTACTTTTATTTTGTTACATTTAAAACTAAAAATGATACATTTACTTCTTTACTTTAAAGTTTCACACCTAGTTACAAACCTACATTACAAAATGAAAGATGTTTGAACTCCTCATGAAAGAAGATGTTTCTGCACTCTAAAAAATGAAGTGTTGAATTTGAAGTCATGTCAGCTGGTTTCACTAAACTTATTAGAGTAAATATGAGGCAAGCATATTTTCTCCACTTGGTTTAGTAGAACCAGTTAAGTAAAGTCTACAGTTTATTTTTTACTTTTACTTTCTCAATACAGTTTTGACTTTTACTTAAGTACTTTTCTTATCAGTGAAATTTATTTTTACCAAAGTCATTTTCTGTCAAGGTAGTTTTACTTTAACTTAGTTATTTTTTAAAGTACTTTATAGACCCCTGCTCATATCTAATATTTTCTATCCTTATCACTGCCAATGAGAATATCTCCATTTTCAGCCTTTCTGGTTCTGTCAATTAAAAAATAATTAAATAAATAAACAAGGGGGAATAATAGTATTTTGTAATCCAGCACAATACAACCTATATTATGCAGCGATAATGAATGTGTGATTTTGTTTTCTTGTTTGAATCCTTCTGCACCACTTTATAAAATGATCTGGCAGAGGTTGATAGTTCATTTTCTCTGCAATTTAGTTAAATTCTCCAAAATGAGAAAACAGCTTCTTTTTTTTTTTTGAGTTCTGTTACTTTTTTGGGGGGGGGGGAATTGTAAAATAAAAATGAATCTTCTGCTCGTGATAAACAGTAGCAAACAGCTTGTACACTGCTGTCCCTGTGAGCCACACTAGTTGAGAACATTGTGTTATCATCATGCCACAGTTTAGAATTTACTTCTAACTCTGCGAGCAACAGATGAAAAATGGCTTAGGGTTCAAATAGGATACCCATTGTTTCATGGGAATGTGACTGAATATAACGTGTGCAATAATTGTGCAGAACTCCAGCTAATGAGGTAAGAGAAGGAAATAGATGGGAGCAGGCCCACACACCAACATTGGTGGCCTTTTCTGAGTCATTAAATGATGCTGTAATCGTGCCATTACGCTGCTCATTATGGACAAACTGTGGCATAGTTTCCCACAGGGCTGCAGTCGCCACTCAGTTCCATTAGACACTTTTTCCTCCCTGGGAATCATGCTTGCATACTACTTCTAATGACAGACCTCTTGCTGTTTTAAAGCCCGGCTCCTGTGACACTGGCACTGGATGGAGGCCAACTTTGCCCTTTGAGACAGTCTTTCTCTCAAGCCGGCTACAAGTAGATTAGGGAAGGAGCTCAAATGGATTCATTCACTTGCTCATGAAGGGAATTTAACTGGTGACAGCTGACAGCAATTGACTACTTGGGCAGTGTGTCCTGTTTTGTTGGCTGTAAGCAGGAGACGGGCCCAGTTTGAAATGAACACAGTTCAAAACCAGATGAAAACAAAACAAACAGCAGCAAAAAAACATAAAAGTTCAACTTGTTTACATTTGGTTGTTTTTTATATAATTTGCAACTATAACTATATTTTCAAACATTATTTTCCAGGAAATGTATATATAATTAATTGCTAGTTTTGATGTATTGACTGTTTATTGTTTTTACGTTGGTTCAAGTGCACTACATCTTCTAAGAATGCCTCCTTGGATTTTTCTCGGTGCGTGGCTTTTAGTTCTGCTGCAGTTGTGAAAACCTGTGCGAGATGTGACTCAGTCCTCTGCAGCTGTGGTTCCTTCTTCTTTTGTTTCTATTTCAGTTCAATAGTTCTATTTTTTGCGGCTTATTTCTGGTCGGTTTAATTTTCATGTTAGCTGGAGGCACGAGGGAATACAGCGTCCTACAGCTGCTCTGTCTGTGAGCTGGTTTTAGTGAGCCCTCTTCTTTTGTTCACTGTTCAAAAATCTACTGCTATTAAACTCTGTGGAGTTCATTTGTGGAGAGTCTTTTGACGTTTGTGGAGTAGCATTGGTGGCTGCAGTGGGGCTTTATACTAGTGCTATGTTTAATTTCAGCTGCACTCACCCTATTACCCCATTTTCCTCTGTCTCTTAAAAATCTGAAGCCTTGACTGGGGCACACAGGATGATAGGGGCAGGACTTTGTTTCTGACGGCACCTCTCTGAAGAAAAGCTGCTTTGCCTCTGTACATCCTTTCTGACCACGCAGTAACAGGGGGAGAGCCTTTGGACTGTGCAAAGACTCCATTGAGCTAATTAGCTTCTTTGGCTGCACTTTGAAGCTTTTTGACTTTCAGCTGTTCACTCTGCAGCTACTGGGGTTATTTTAACAATGATTAGTTGATAATGTGACACATTGAAGATACTGTATGAGACCATAAGAAACTAGATACCACATAGCCAGTGGTTAATGCTACGTTCACACCGAATGCATTTTGAGCAGCCAAAAAGCGCCCAATGCATCAAGTTGGACGGACTACGTTCACACCCAGACAGAGACTAGACGCTCGGCTGAAGAGGGTCTTTTTCCAGTCTGACTCAAAGGCGGATGAAATAAAGATAAAATGGCTTTGCTCTATTAACTTTAGAGCAAACAAACGTTGTGCACAGCAGATAATTAATTCACCAGATGATTAAGAGGCAGTTTGTACGGTTAGTTTCGCCACTCCAGGAGCTGCCAGCTGACAGACTATTTTTTGTCCTGAGCCCAGTTTAACACTGCAGTCAGCTGCTGACCCACATCGATGCTGATATCTCCAGCCAGAACACCAACTACAGACGGTTGATTTCAGCTAAAGAGCTCCTGTCCGTCTGTTTGTGGGCAACATTCAGGAAACTGTCACGTGGAAAAATTTGTCTCTTTGATTGGTTGTCAAGATGCGTCGAGCGGTGAAAGTTCAGATTTTTGAACTCTGGCGTCGGCTGCTTTTGCCGTGCCACATGCACGGAACATGCCTTTCGTTGCGCGCAGCTCAAAACGGATCTGCCGTGTCGCAAGACCCCTAGAGGTGAGTCCGCCATAGACTTTGCATGTAAACCGGCCGCTCCTGCAGCTCAAAACGCGTTCAGTGTGAATCTACCATTATAGTAACTAAGTACAGTTACTTATTTACAGTACTTAAGTATTTTTTTAAATGGCTACTTTTACTTTTTATTTTGTTACATTTTAAAGCTAAAAATTATACTTTTACTTTAAAATGTAACACCTAGTTACTTGTTACAAAATAAAATCTGAACTCATCATGAAAGAAGATGTTTCTGCACTCTAAAAAATGAAGTGTTGAATTTACTCAAGCAAGTCATATGAACTGGCTAAACTAAACCTAGTTGAGTAAATTGAGCAAAGAATGTAGATATGTTGCTCAATTTACTCAAACTGGCTCAGTGGAGACAGTTTGGTTCAGTAAATTGTCTGTAAAAGTACTTTTACTTTTACTTTCCCAATTTCTGTGAAAATTTTTATGACTTTTACTTTTTTTTATCAGTGAAGTTTGTTTTTACAAAAGTCATTTTCTGTTCATGTATTTTTACTTTTACTTAATTTTTTTTTTCAAGTACTTTATAGACCTCTGACGATAGCATATACGACCCCCGTACGTATACGCAAAGCACCAATGCGCCAAAATTCAGAACTCACCAGAACATATTTATTGTTTTGAGTCAGGGTCCGGAGGGGGTAGGGGCAGTGCTCATTGGTGGGCCCGATGGATAGCCCTTCATTAGAACTAAACAAACAAACAAACAAAATAATAAAATAACTGAAGCTCCTATGTTGAATAGCTTTTGAGTTATAAGCATTTTTGTATGTCCAGACACCCCTGTTTTAGATGGAGCCCCCTCCTCAAATATGGAGTTTATGGTAAAACCGTTGGCGGGCACAGTGTAGGTCGAACACATCTACATTTCTGCCAAATTTCATGTTGATCGGTGCAACTTTTTTCATGCTATGGTTGACCAAAAATACAGGGAAAAATAAAATAAAACACGTAAACGGTACGAAAATAGTAAGACTCCAGTTTTGCGTGCTTAGGGTCCTAAAAAGATAAAATGAAATAAAATCATACAAAGCATCATGTTGGTTGGTCTTCTAATGTTTTTAATAACTGCAGACATTTGCTTTAAAAAGAGCACAAGGTTTGAATAAACTGAGCTTCTTCCCATTTGAACATCTCATTTATTGGAAGGACAGAAGCTACGTGTTACGAAAGCAAGAAAGTGGAACAATTAGTCCGGAAATGTGAAAAGTGTCTGTGGGATTGAGAAACAGAAAAAGCTCAAGATCTCAGGTTCGTATTACCACAAAGGTAAACACCTGTGTAATTTACATTGCACTTCTCATTCAGTTTACTCAAAGAATTTGTGTGAAATTAGCATCCGATTTACTAATCTGAGGGGTAATTATGCAATCAGTGACTAGGGTTGCTCCTGTGAAGCTCAGTTGAGTGGTGAAAATTGTGGCAGATAAGTGAGCTCTACAAATGAATAGAAATTGGTCTAAAATAGAAATAATTATTTGTAAATGGAATTTAAAAAGGCACTATTTGCTAAAACCTTATTAAAAACATTCTCGAGCATTGTGCTTTTCAGAAAAAAAGAATACTGGCACAAGCAAACAAACCCAAACATCTATTGCAGATCTAGTGTATTTTGTATGGATTTCCTATGACAAACATATAAAACATAGGTTAGTAATTTTTTTCCCCATAGAACAGATACAAGTAAAAATATTGTTGCTTATTTATGAATTTTGCACTTTTTTGTGTCCTAACTAATCACCAAATTTTTTTGCATTTGAAAAGTTTACTTTAACATCTTAGAAAAATAACCTTTCAGACTTTTAACCTACTTTCTGAGAGAAACAGAGAGAAAAAGAACATCTATCAAAAATATGTAAAAGAGACTCATGTTTGCTAAAAATGTCATGGCTGCCTTTGCTTTTTTCCCTCCCGTTCAATTCATATTCTTCCTCGCCGAAACTCAAAAAAGTTTCGACAGCTGCCATTCACAGAAAAAAAACAACTTTTCATCTTCCCGCAATCTCCCAGCGGAACGGCAGTTCGGTTTGCCTTTCCTTTCAAATCCCGTCTCTGTGTGTAACCTCAGCTAGCTGTCTGGTTTCCTCTCATCGCCACTCCCTGCTGCTCTCTTGCTTCTCGCGCGCAGGTTGGATTCCATATGATGCGGAGGCTTTTGATGAGGAAAAAAAGGTCTGTAGTTACCGGGCTATTACAGCAGCCTTTGAGCAGTTTTTAGGTTCTTCAAAAGGACATATGATGGCTGAGTGGAGGTGAAGACTTCAGACAAATTAGACACCTCAGGATTACCTGATTTTTAACAACTTTCCCTCCAAAAAAAAGGTGGGAGAATGACTTTGCTTGAGAGAAAGAATTAAAACAGGTCATTACATTTCATACAAGAACATTGTATTCCCATCTTGAATGTCTTTCTGTCTTGAGAGGATTTGCATACTTTATGTGGATAATGAATCTAACTTTTTGCTTCCTTGTGAAGGTCACCTAATTGTTACTGGCAGACCAAGGACCAAGCTTTTAAGCATAGCCATTTAATCTTAGAATAAAGTTTTTGCCTGTGTCTGAGTTCATTTGACTGTTAGCAAAATATCTCAGGAACCACCAAACAGATTTTAATAGTACAATATACAGTATTTCTACATCTCATTATATTTTGAAGACAACCCAAATGAGGATGGCCACCAAAGCCAACTGGTATTTGAAAACACAATTAACCACCTCCAAAAACTTTACCATTGTAGCTGAGCATAATCCACAACAAGAGCTTTAAAAATGAAAATGCAATTTTATACTTTGGAGTTTGAATTCAAAAATGACTGATACATGTATTAACTAGATACCACATGTAGGCAAAAATCAGAGGTCATCAGAACAGATTTATTATTTTAGGGCGGGGTCCAGAGGGGATAGGCGACACTCGTTGGTGACCCCTGTAGATAGACCTTCATCAGAGCTAAACCATAAAAAAAAGTCTGAAGATCGTATGTTCCATAGACACCCCTTTTTTAGATGGAGCCCCCTCCTTAAATATGGGGTCTATCCTATAACCCGTTGGCTGGCTCAGTGTAGGTCAGACACATCTACATTCCTGCCAAATTTATTGTTGATCGGTGCAGCTGTTTCTGTGCTACAGTTGACCAAATATCTTAGAAAAAAAAAAAACAGTACGCTGGTTTTAAAGACATTTATTATGACCTCTGCTTCGCGTGCCGGAGTCATAACAAATGTATTTTAACATGACAAAACATAGCTACAGCTGTCAGTGTTGTGATTCTTGTAATAAAAAAAAGGACAAATTTGACTTTCAACCCATTTATCGAGGCTATTTTAAGTCTTACTTGGTTACAGAATGTCTTTCAAGTTTGAGGATCCCTAACAGACCAATTATTCTGCCATGCTTGTGTAGTCTTGCTCAGAATGGGTTGTTTCAGTGAAGCAGCCTCCCCAGAGATGCTCTGGGAGGGTCTGGTCCAGACCATGAGTACAAGCCTGGCTTTCTGTGCTCTGGGCCCAACACAGTCTTTGGGTCGGAGGCTGTGGTTGTAAATGAGGAAGACTTTTCACAAAGGATTGCTTTATTTCTTTCTTTTACATCGTCCTTAACTTTTCATTGTTTTCTTATTACTGTTTAGTGTTTTCTTCACTCAGATCGTCCTTTAATAAAAAGAAAAATATGTGTATTATTAGGACCTGTACTTTATGGTATTTTGACTTCTGAAAGGTGGGACTTAGAGGTCAAAACAAAAATGCTTAAAGCACGTTGTCTTCATAAACTCATACCTGTTACCTGTTCTTGCTTTTTTCCCCCTTTTTAGATCAATATTCCTAAATTCAGGCTTGACTTCATCATGGAATTTAAACAGAATTTAGTCCCCATCTTGTTTTTCTCTGTGTGGTTTCAAAATACTTCCACATTTATTTTTTTTTATAAACAACCTCCAAAAACATCTTTGAAAAAATTACTTGTTTATTCAATTGGATAAGGAGTTTGAGTAAATGTTCTGAGGAAGCAGCATGAAAGAGTTATGAAAGCAATCTAACTCCGCCAAGAAAGATGCGCTCCCAGCACCGTCTTGCATTCCTGGATTTGTTATTTATTCTCAGATACCTTTTTTTTTACAAACAACAACAAAAATTTAAGTAAAAACAAAACAAAAAAAAATAAGGATGCGGGGGAAACCTGGCTCATGTCTGACTAAAAGAGGTAACAGCAGACTGCCAGCATCCTTCAGTTCCAGGAGCTGCCAGTCCTGAAGAGATGATGAAGACTGGAAATGGGTCAGGGAAAAAAAACCCTAAAAAAACAACTCCTCAAAGTGACAACGCTTAATTTAAAAGTCTAAAGGAACTGAAATATTCTTCTTCATTCAAAATATGAAAAAATCTCAATGTACAGTTAGAGAGAGAGATAGAAAAAGGAAAGTTTCAGCCTTTGTAAGTCCCACACATTGTTGCTGCCATTTATCCTATAATTTCCTTCAGTCTTTTAGGAGCTGCTTTGTGCTGCTTTTGTTCTCAGATTCAAACAGCTCGACAGCTCTCGTGTCACAGGCAGAACAGAAACTCGTGGATTAAATGAGTGGCTTTACGTTTTAGAGTAAATAGTAATAAAATATGTTTGTTTCTGTTTAAACCACTTATGGATTGTTAGACGTAAAGATAAATGGAGCTTATTTCAAATGTTTTACTGCATCACATTTTTTTTATATAAAAGACTGAACACAGGTGGAGAAACAGAAAAATTAGGGTGTTTTCTATTCCAGCAAACACAGACATTGGGTCACAATCTTAGACTATTATTCAGAATCAGCATCACCAAAACAAACAAACAAAACTAAACAAAACAAAACAATAAAACAGTAGATTGGAATATTCCCTCAGACAATTTGTCGGTGGCTACTGGGCAGTGGAGCAGCTCACAAGCCTTGCCTCCGCTATAGAAGAATGCCAGGAACCCCACAAAACCTAATCTCCTCTGTGGAGATAAGGCCCTGCAGTGCCGAGGAGTCAGCCATGCACACAGCTGTGTCCAAAGCTATTACCAGGGAGCACGAGCACTCCCTACCCACCAGCAGAGGCTGCCTGCCTTTCATATTACATCTTCCTTTTTACTGGCTGAATTAAAAAAAAACAAACACTGACCAAATTCAGACGGGCAGAGAAAAACCTGAGATGCAAAATGTGATGAAATAGGAGAAAGCATTTTTTTTTATATATACAATTTTAAATATATTATTTGGTGCCAAAACTCAAAAGGCATTTGTTTTGGTAAAATGTCTCATGAACCACCAGAGAAATATGAAATGGAGGTTGCTGGAAGTCATCACTGGATGAACCTCTTCAGCCGACTAACTCATTCATTTCTAGATTTCCACCGCAAGCACCAATGCACCAGAACTCAGGACACATTTATTGTTGTGGGAGGGGTCCAGGGGTGGTGGCGAGGGGAGCTCATTGGTGAGCCTGATGAATAGCCCCTCATCAGAGCTAAAAATAAAAAAAAAATGTAATAAAAAAAATCTGAAGATCCTATGTTGAATAGTTTTTGCATTATAAGCATATTTGTATGTCCAGACAACCCCTTTTTAGATGGAGCCCCCACTTCAAATATTGGGTATATCATAAAACCGCTGGCTGGCTCAGTGTAGGTCTGACACATCTATTTTAACCAAATGTCATGTTGATCGGTGCAGCTGTTTTCATATAGATAGATAGATAGATAGATAGATAGATAGATAGATAGATAGATAGATAGATAGATAGATAGATAGATAGAT
>JARVGW010000427.1:3604512-3624275 GCA_031762495.1 Anablepsoides rubrolineatus | reverse complement strand
CATGCGTGGATTGTTCTGTGCATGTATGGATTGTTCTGTGCACATGTGATAATATTGAGACCAATCTAGCTCCATATTTTCTTTCTTTAATGTCAGGCTAAAACATACATTCACAAAGCTTGGATTCATCTGTTACTCATTTTGTGTTGTCTGACCCTAAACATGCAAACCTTTGCTCCCGTCAGCCTTCAGTCCACAGCTTTGGACCTGCAGATGAGACTTTTCAAACTCTCCGCACCAGCTCCATCTATGAGAAACAAACCCTTTTAATTGATGCCTCTTGTCTGGTCAGCCTGCTGCTTTTCTTTCCAAATGAAAATCCAGGATTACTGGGGTGGAGTGGTGAAAGGAGGAGAAATTAAACAGTTTGAAAACTGCTAAAACTTTCTTATTTTAAAAGATAACTTTAGTCAAAAAGTTTAAAAGATGGCAGGTGATATTCATTCATTTGGGAAAATCCAAAGCTTTTATTTCTTTGCACCGTGTTAGATTATATTTCTTTGTAAAATTGCTTAGAGATAATGAAGGAGTTTCGGTTTTGCAGAGAGCAAGCCATAGATTTAAATTAAACCTAAATTTAATGTATTGTAATTTTGCTTTAAATGTGTAATTATGACAAACAAGACTTTTATTGTAATTTACATTTTGAAAGTTCAAAGATTTATCCTTAAACTTCACTCTGGGTTCACACCTAAAGGTGCATCATTAAAGTAATACTTCACATTATAAATTTTTCTACTTTCTACAGGAGATGCAGCTACGTTTTTGTCACCGTTGAGTTTAGGTTCAAATGAGGATTGGGCAAAACCATATCGACAAACATTTTTTTTAAATTTATTTATCATAACTCTGGTTAACTTCAACACAGTTTAAAAGTTGATATACAGCCTGAAGTTTGTACTTTTAACACAATTTGGAACCGATTTTTACAGAGAGCAAATCTTTTCCACTAGAGTGATTTAAATTGGTCATATGACTAAGAGCATGCAGCCATCCAGGGACCCCATGGGATTAATCATCCCATTAATCGTTATCAACTAAATACCACAATTATTTTTTACAAATACAATTACATTTTTTGCCAACATTGCCCAACCCTAGTCCAAACGACAAAAATTATGTCCAGAGGTAAAAATCCAATAAATCAAACATGTTTACTTAAAATGGTTTGCCACTAAACCTATGAGCAAGACTGACAGTCAAATCAAGACACGGGGCTCCTTTCCACACAGTTTCTATCTTATTGACAGATGGATTTCAAAGACTCACAGAGAAAGTGAGGGCAGGATAAAGCTTATCTGCCCTAGTCCTCAGCAGCTTGTAAAACAATGCTGGAACAAGTGCAATCTCTGTGGTGATAGATTACAGCCCTGGTGTTAGCTCAGCACTCATGCTAGCCAAGCAAGACAATGAGATTGCT
Source organism: Anablepsoides rubrolineatus (assembly GCA_031762495.1). Taxonomy (NCBI): domain Eukaryota; kingdom Metazoa; phylum Chordata; class Actinopteri; order Cyprinodontiformes; family Rivulidae; genus Anablepsoides; species Anablepsoides rubrolineatus. The sequence continues at coordinate 3,622,855 of JARVGW010000427.1, read as the reverse complement.
CTCAGGCGTATCGTGGATGCCTCGCACACAAAACATTCACCTTTAAATCTGTCTCATAATAACCATAGAGGCATATTGGAGATTGTCTTGTTAGGGGATAAAAGCACAAGGTATGACTGGGAATGCTGGTCCGTTTTCACATATTTCTGTCCTCGTTCCTGCACTGAAGCTTGGCTTTGAGATCTTTTTTTTTTCCCAGCATGATTGAAAAATCCCTCTCAGGGTCATTTGAGCAATGAAATTTATATTTATATTAAAACATTTAATTACATTTAAGGGACACATATAATCAATTTGTTGTCAAACTGGGTTTGTGCATTGACATGAAATAAGTGAGTTCACTCAAACAGCTGTTTATCTAAAGATAGAGACTTATATGTAAAATACAGCTTTTTAAAAATATTTAGAACCATTCATGTACGGCTGGTATAAGTGGGCTCTTTGGTGTTAACAATAAAAGTTTTTTTTTTTTAATATATATATATATATATATATATATATATATATATATATATATAATGTAATAAACACATTATTTTTTTACAAATTATTAATTTGTAATAAACACAAATTAAGAATGTTGCATCACATTTTGTGAATTTCACAACAAACTGGTGCCAAACAGTCTGGAGAAAATCCCAGAGTCTTTCCAAAAGACTAACTTTTTACAGCCCTGTTTAGATAATGTATTTCATGGTACAGAATGATTGACACACATATGGTCCCGCCCCCTCAGTTTGCTGCTCATTGGGGCTAATTTTGTTCAGCCCATTGTTAGCCCAAGAACACAGGCTTTAGGCAGTGAGACACATGTGACCTGGTTTCAGCAGAAGCACTTGCTAACGGCAATAATTTTTTTGTTTGTTTTTTGCTTGGATGCTACTGTTGTTGGAATCCAGTCTAAGATGCTTTGTTATGACCCCAGGATGCAAAGCAGGTCATATTGTTTTCATACTGTTTATTTTTTTATTTTACTTTTTTCTCAGGGATTTTTGGTCAACTGTAGCAGCCAGCCGATCAGTATCAAATTTGGCAGGACCTACACTGAGCCAGCCAACGGTTTTACAATAGACCCCATATTTGAGGAGGGGGCTCCAGTTAAAAAGGGGGTGTCTGGACTCAAAAACTATTCAACGTAGGAGCTTCAGTATTTATTTTAATTTCTTTGTTTAGCTCCGATGAAGGGCTATCTATCGGGCGCGCCAATGAGCCTCATATATGCTACCGCTATGCGGTATCTAGTTATAGATCTGTATATTACATATCTGTTAGCCCACCCAATGGTTGAACCATTACAATTGAAGCCTAAAAATGTTAAGTCATAAATTGATTTAGATTTTGATTTCTGATGAGCAAATGGGAAAAAAGTCTATGTGAAGGTTATAAACATTCTTCTGTCCATGTGTTACTCAAATCATGTTTAAAAACTTTAGAAATAAGGTTAATGACCAAAGGAACAAGATCTCAAAGAGAAGCTGCTGCTCCTCTGCATTGAAAGGGGTTCTGATTAGGATCCCTCCTGAGTATGGCCCTCTGGAGGTTTTCTAGGTACATCCTTACTGTAAGAGGTCATGAGGCAGACCCAGAACTCTCTGGAAAGATTATGTATCCTCTTTGGCCTGTGAAAGTCAGGGGATTTTCCTGGAGGAAGAAAAATACATGGAAGCAAAACCAACAAACAAAAAAAAGCAATATCTTTATATAGGACTGTTTTTTTTTGTAAAGTAATCAAGCTGCAGTCTGTTTTCAGTTTTTATATATATATTTTTTCCCCCAGCAGACACAAGCAGACACAAGCAGACACAGATGCTCACCATAGCAACAGTTGTCAGAAACACAAATTTTCTTCCTCCAACCTTTTTCCCTAAGAAGAAATAAATAATTACATACAATAAATATTCAGAAAAGCTCAATAGTTGAGCTCCAGGAACACAACATTTGAATTTGGCTTCACCAGTTATTACATTGTTTGTGCTAGGCTAACAAGTTGGTGGTGTCACAGACAGGAGTGTACTCATCAGATTCTCTCCGCCCAAAAAAAAAGGGGGTTACTTTTCAGGGGCTTTCAACTTAATGCTTTTTTTACATGATCAAACTCTGGAAACAAAGCATGGTCCAAACATGAGCCTCCATTAAAAAAAAGAAGAAAGTTGTGGATCTTTGTGTTCATTTCAAACAGAGAGCACTGATAGAAGGCTGGTGCAGCAGATCAAAGATTAGACTAATGGCCTTGAAAACCGGATTAAAGAGGGGAGAGAGCTGTTTGAATCCTCATTAGGAAGATTCTTTATTAAAAGCTTGTACTGTCCAGTAACAATGGAGACCCCTGGGTTCAGAGAGGCAGATGGTGTTGAGATCAGTGGTTGTCGTTTGCAAACGGGTTGCACTGTCTGAAACCAGCATGTTTTATCTCCTCATGGCAGGGGAGAGATATGATCATGCTAAGATTGGGGTGACAGAAGCATAAACAAAAGATTTACATCCTAATAAAAAATGATGCCTATGCCTTTTTATTGTGTTGTTTTCCAGTATGTTATCAAGATGCAATAAAGATGCTGAGAATCACTGCACAACCTGATGATTACAAAAGATTTGTGTAAATGTTTAGTAGAAAAATGTACTGCTTCAAAAAAAAAACGTTAAAAATGAGTTCTTAAAACTAAAACCAAGTCGGCTTGCTCATCCTTTTTATTCTCAACAATAAAATATAGCACAATACAATTTTGACTTATGTAAACCTCATCTCTCATTTTTTCTTTATTGGAGTTGAGAGGCGAGGTTGGGCCATGTCTAATCACAGGAATTCATTTGGGGGAAGAAAAAAAAAAAGCCAGGCAACATTAAACGATCTGAGCTGCCTGAGAAGATCAGATAAATCCCCGTGTTCAATAAACCAAAGCGCCTTTCCTGAACGCAATCATTCTTAACGGGCATGCAAGTGCTGATCCTAATCCTGAATATTTGCCACGCCTAAAGCTGGAGTCTCAGTCTGTCGCAGTGGCTTCCAATCTGCTCCACAAAACGTTTCATAACAGAAGAGAATGATTGGAAAAAGGACAAAATATATGTCTGTTTAAACTGCATTAAACATGTATGTTTAGATTAAATATGCTTTAATAGTGCTTTAATGTATCCATCAAATTAAAATGATGTAGATAAATATCACAATTTATTATGATCAATGTGAAAAATGTCACAGATATCTACTTTTAACAGGTAAATACGTAAAATATTCACTTGACAGTTGTTTCCAGGTTTTCAGTGCTCTAAAGCAACTTTGTTATTATTGCTGTTTTAAAGCAAATTTACTGTAATACTACCCTCAACCCAAACTCCAGCAGCAGCAGCAGCAGGCCTGCTGTATGCACACTGTCCATCACATCACTGCAGCTCTTGTTAGTAAGCTGCTGAAATCACTGGAACATTTAGCAGCTAAGGAGCCGAATCAAGGGTAAATATTGAAATGACACTAAGCTTTCAGGTGGTTTATATATATATATATATATATATATATATATGGTTAGAATAGAATATATCTTTATTAACAAGTACAATGAAATTAGGTGTTCCCTTCTGGTGTTTGAATAAAAGGTATAGAGAGGAAAAAAAATAAAAATAAAAACAAACAAACAATATTTAAAATATCAAGATGTAAAGAAACAGAAGAAAAAAAATACTAAAGAGATAAAATGTAAATGAAATGAAGGCATCACAGTAAGGCTCTTTCACATTTGACAAAGTTATTGTACATATTATATATAGATATTGTACGTGTTGCATATTAAAATTGTACATATTGCACAGTGGTTATTACACATTGGTTGTTTATGAATGTATTGCACAGAAATAGTGTGCTATATATATATATATATATATATATATATCTTGCCTATTTCCTCCCATCCAGTCGTTCATAAAACAACATTACAGCAGAGGTGTATAGAAGTACATTTACTTCATTACAGTAACTAAGTCTTTTTTTTTTGAGGATCTGTAATTTTCCCAAGTATTTTATTTTATTGTAATTTTTATTTGGTTACATTCAAAACATGAAAAATTCTATATTTTTGATTCTTTTTTTTACACGTTACAAATTTAAACAAGATGGTAACTCATCATAAAAGGAGTTGTTCTTGCTCTCTAAATAATGCAGTGTTGAATATTCTTGGCCAAGTTATGTGAACTGGTTCCACTAAACTGAGTTGAGCAAACTGACCAATTTAGACATGTTCTTATAAAGAAAATGTGTAAATTGATTTATTTGACTCAGTGTAGTGGAACCAGCTGACTTAACTTATTTATGTAAGTTCAACACTTTATTTCTTAGGGTGTGTATAAAAGTACTTTTACTTTTCAGGTCATTTTGAGCAGTTTAACTTTTCCTTGAATTATTTTCGTATCACTGAAATTCATTTTTAACAAAGTTATTTACTATCAAGGTATTTTATACCTCTACATTACACATAACGAACACACGCACTTACCTGTGCAAAAAAAACATTATCGCCTCCTCATCTTTGTTGGCAAAAATAGTGTAGATGTCATGCACTGCATTAGAAGCACGGGTCGTCTCATTTCCCTCACTGTGTAGAGCAGGAATAAAATGTGTGTCAAATTATTGCAGTCACCACTGTCACCCTTGTTAAGACTATCTGTCAAGGTGTGGCTTTGCATTTATGCTGTCAGACAGCTGAATGCTGCTGGTTGTGTGACGAGGGTCTCACTGGTGTTATGTGTGTGAGGAACATGAATGTCAAACACAGGTGATGTCATGTGGACCAATAAATATCTGCCTTTTTTTAAAAATGGATATTATTGTTTTTAGGCTCTATTTTAGCTTTAATTTATATCATAACCAGTCAGTTACAGTTTAATATATATTATCTAATGCAAATACCAACCAAGTTTCTTTTTTTAACATTCTGTCTCTTCGTTCCTCTCTGTCTGTTTTGTTCAACAATCTGCATCATATTTATGTTTTTTCTCTGATAAACACTATCTACATTTGTGCTCCCATTTGAACGATAAGTTAATGAGCTCATCAGTCATGTAGCGCCGTACATCATCCCAACATTAATCTTGGAGGAATATTAGTATTTTATTTTTGTGGAGTCAAAGATTGATGCATGATGAAATATCCAGAATAATGTAACTGCAGCTGATTACTCCTGAAATTGGCCACATTTAAATTATCTTTTCTTATTTGAGAAAAACAAAAACAAAAAAAACACAGGATACATTTAGCTGTTTGTGGTCCCTGAATACCTCTGTAAACATGACAATTAGCGCTGTAAGTCGTCATCTTCCTTGTTTCTCTTATAAATTTCAACACTCGAGTTGATTAAACAGCCTGTATTAACTGCAGCTTTAACAATAATGACTTAAGAGATGAATGATAAAAATAGACCCTTATAAAACATCAAATCAAGGGGAATGGGGAAAAAAAAGAGAACAGATGTGAAAGACAAAATGAGCTGAAGCGAGAGAGGAAGCAAAGAAGTGGCTGAGATTCCTTAAATGAAGAGCCCAGATGTTTATCTCATGAGAATCCTTCTGACCTCATCTGGGCGACAACATGGCTCCGGGCCAAACAGATGTTTCTGCGAGGGCTTTTCTTTAATCATGTCAGAACATGCTGGGGCTGATACGGCATCAGCTCTCATGGACGGACCAGTGTTTGTTTATTACATGACCTCAGACAAATCTATTCAAAAATCACCCAACCCAATACATATTTGTTAGGATTTTTTAAGTTTATAAACTATATTACTATTTTTGTTCACATTCAAATTGTTTTTATTGTCAGGTGAGTCGACAGCAGTAAGAATAATGGAAGATTTCCAAAGGCTGCACTCAGGCCCTGAGTAAATTAACTAAAGGAGATTAAAATACTTCTGTCTGTCACAGAGGGTCATTTGTCACCTTATTTAAGTGCCACCCTGGTCAGATTTGATTTATCTAACAGCTTCAATGTTCCTCAAACCCTAATGTGCTCCCTGTTCTACCCCCACACTCCAGAGAAAATGTAGCCAGCTTCCTCTTAACTAAATGTGAATCCATGTCGTCAGTGGTTATTTCTGGGCCCGGCTAGTCCATCTTCCTGTCTATTTTCTAATTTTAATGCACCCTGTGGGGAGCGGGGCTCTTCTGATGACACGGATGTCAGAGAACTCTGAAAAGGGAGCATGAATTGGTCTTGTATTCAGTTCCATAATGACTTAAAGGGATGGTGGTACATAGACTGTCAGCAGCCAAAAATTAAAAGCTAAATAAAATTAATTACTTTTTTTTAATTTTTGTGTAGAGCTAATAATCGCTGAACAGTCTGAGCAAACATTGATAATATAAGAGGCTGTTTGCTGTGGAAAGCAAAAAGACAGTTTTGTTTATTGGTGTATTTTAAAGTAATTTCCATCCTGAACTTCTATGCATCCTTTCACTTATAATAAATAGTATTCCCCAAAATGAACGGTGCATGTTGGGCTCTATCCAAGCATTTAATTTTCCCCAAGGAGGAAGAAATGGTGCCCATTCAAGAAAAGCAAGACTATATGTGTATGTGTGTGTGTGTGTGTGTGTGTGTGTGTGTGTATATATATATATATATATATATATATATATATATGGGCTGAATTCCATCTTATTCTAGCATTACCAGCTCCTCACTCACCCCTTCTTTGCTGTGTCTCAAAGCAGCTCATTTTGTTACTGTTCCATTAAGATTCTTCAAGCCCCGCCCCCCTCCAGCTTCCAGTCCGGTCCACTCCGGTGAGAGAGAGGTGGTGTTGCGGTTTCTAATTATCAGAAGAATTTTATTTACAATTTAATTAAACGATGTCAACAACAGAAGACTTGTCCATCCAGGCTTATGTTGGAGCCAGAGTCTGACCCAGAACCAGAGGAGAATAAAGATGAGGAAACAGTAGTCGGTAAATCTAGACCTTATTTAACAATTTTGTCGCAGATAATTGGACATAATAGACTCAGAAAACACCATAGAAAATAGAGAAAACTGAACGGGTTGAAATTTCTGACCCAAACAGAAAATAAAGACATCTTTGCAGCACCGGGAGAGACTAAATTCAACTTTTCTGCCTTGTAGAGACTCAAAGTCCACAAACAAATGTTACTAAACAGCTAAAAGAGTAGATGTTGCTTGATTTGTCTCCTGTCAGATTTAGTTTTAAAAATGATCTGAGAACAAAAGAATTATGGTTAATGGTTTATGGTTATAGGGGATGGATATAAATCCAGATGAGCGGAGGCCTCATAAGTGGGCCTATTGCTCTCCCCAAAAAGACACTGGTTTTCAACAAACAAAAGAATTACACAGTTTGTGTTTTGTTTAATCTGAGATTGTCACAATATGCAGGTTCTAAACAGTTACATCTAATATTTCAGTAAGAAAACCTGAGCTGACAGAAAAGGCCAGAGGGATTTTTTTATGAATAAAACATGTCAGTGACCAGAAACAGTGAAGGAAAACATTGATTTTTAGAAGTTTAAAAAAAGGCCAAGCATTTAAATGAAATCTATACAAATTGAATAAACTAACATTGTGATGATGACAAACGAATTGTTGCCAACATGGCTGTTAGTTTTTGCTTCTTGACCTTACACAGGGTTAACTGGGCCACATCTGAAAATTGATTTTTTTCCTAATTTGTAATTTTATATTTCTTTTACTTAATTTAATAAAAAAAATAGATTTCAAAACTTTTGTAAATTTAAAATGTATGTTTTAATGCAACAAAATCAATTTAAAAAGTAAAAGGGGAGGTGGATTTCAGGTAACCCCGGCCCACGGAGCGATTTAGTTGAATAGCCCTGCCTCAGACTTACAGTATAACTTTATTCAGCTGATGTCAACCTGGTAGTCTTCTGTCCTTGTAGATGTTGTGATGTTTTAATTAAAACTGTATTAAACAAGATATTCCATACATAGAGGTTTCAGGTTAATGTTATCATTTGTGTGTTGAATCAGAAAACTTTTGAATGATGAGTCTCAGTACTAGATGGTAGTTCCACAAAGAAGCAAACGTTTCCAGAGGCGCTCCGATATTTTGGCTCTAAAAATGAAACCCAGAGCGTTCTTGGGGCGAACCTCAGTTAAGATCCTATGAACAAGAAATTTAACTAATGCTCTTTCTGAAGCTGAAGCCAGCTCATATTTCATCCATTTTGGATTTAAAAAGTTCAAATTGGCAGCCCATTTGGGCAGCTCTGGGGTCTGGGTGCAGGGGCCTGGGGGGGCACTGGAGAGCTTCATCATCCTGACAGGAACGGACGCCTGCAGCGTTTGTCGGGCCACCAGCCTCCCTGCATCCTCCCTGGGTGAGCAATTATGTGTGAATAGCTAGCTTTATGTCATTCCTTATGGCTCTTAGAGCCCTTCCTCTTCATTGAACATTTGAGGAGGAAAATCAGAGCAGCAGCGGCTGTCATTGCCTGCCTGGGAACTCTATTTTAATTAGCCCACACTCCCAATTACAAGCTAGGGAAAAGGCGACAGATACGCTGGATGTGTCCACTGACATTCCTCTCTAACCATTTCTCCTCTTATTGATTCAAAGCGGTGTGTAAAGTGCCTTAATTTGTCATGAAGGTGACTTTTCTAATTGATCAGGCACGGAGAATGACTTTGTGCAATAGAGATAATATCCATATCCTTTCCTAATAAGTTGCCATGGATGGATGATGGTCTGTGTTCTCCAGCATTCACACAGCAGATGGCAAAAGGAAAAAAAATATTTTTAATTGGTTTTTGTTTGATAGAAAAACTAACAAAAGAAGAAATAAACTTGAGTTGGGGGAGGGTGCTTGTATGCAAATTTCCATTATCATGCCCATGAGCATTTCAGTATTTATTAGAAATACAGAATGAACTGAATTTTTGATTTTTCACAGCTGCTGCTCTTGTTGCACTTGATTAAACTAAATACAAATCTCTTCAATGGGAAATTAATATGCAAGTTCTATCTAAAGTGTAATTGACATTTATTCCAATTGATGACCTTTTATTAGTAGTTTTCAAAATGGGAAGTCAATTACTTGTTTCTATGAAAGGTTGACTTTCAAGTTACCATTTTACATTAAGGCTCCCCTTATAGATGGTTTATAAACATTTTATAGTTTAGGTGATTATTACATCTGTAAACACTTTATAAATCATTAATAAGTGTTTATTATGCATCAATTAAGGACGATAAATAAACACAACTATCCTGCTCCTTGCCAAATAGTGAGCCAGATCTGTTCATGTACATATTCCATCTAAAGGTGCTTATTAAACATTTTAGATCAGGTTTCTACTTTGTAAGCACCATAATATATTGGAAACACATATTTTACATATAATAGTGTACTTTATTACTGCATTATACATAGGAGACTTATTGTAAAGTGATTTATACATGTTTATTAGTCATTAATAAATAGTGTACTGTTTTACACTTTACAATAAGGCTCCCTTTGATAGTTGTGGGTATGTATATTGCAGTAATACAGTACAATATTATCTGTAAAATATGTGCTTCTGATACATTTTTGTGTTTATATTAGAAACCTGGTCTGAAATGTTTATTATAGCACCTTTTAGATGCAATATACATGAACAGATTTGGCTCACTATTTGGGAAGAAACCAGTTTTGTCTCTTTCTTGTCCTTAATTTATGCATAATAAACACTTATTAATGATTTAAAAAGTGTCTACAGATGAATTAATAACCTATCTGTAAAATATTTATAAGTTATAAAGGGAGCCATATTGTAAAGTGGTACTAAAAACATATAATACAGAAAAGTGACAAACAAGAAAACAGCAGGTGAACTGTGATGGATCTTTCTTCTGCTTTTTACTCACAAAGTCAAAGAAAATGTACATAACTACAAAAAAAAAAAAGATATATCTCAGAAAACTGATGTCTTGAACTTGTTCACAATTTTTACTTACAGGAAAGCCTCAAATGTAATATTTCTACAAACTGTACTCCCATGAAGTGACTGTTGCACAGTTTTTATCTTTTACAATCCTATTTCACGGTGTTGAGCTTTACCTGTTTGGCATTAAGGTTTACTGATGTGGCTAATCCTCAAGACAGCCATCAGTGAACTTAGAAAGTGCCACACTTTTATTTTCTACTATAACAGTAATATCATTCACAATTCAAAAAATAGCTTTTTTTTCTTCTCATCTTCCTAAAGCTGAGGCCGAAAGTAAATCAGTTTGACATGATCACTTTACACGTCAAACACGGCAGAATGCTGGAGGAGTAGCTTTATGTGACTCTTTTCTTCAGGACTTTAACATACATTTTGCAGAGATGTTCTGCAAAAGCATGCCTCTGTGGTTAAGTCACTCAGAAATAAAAAAATAAATTAAAATAATAAGGATGTATGGAACAAACATGAGAACAACTCTGTGAAACTAAAAGTTGTTGGTTTTGTATTGTTTGTAACATTTTGCTCTTTTCATAATAGTCAGTTGTGATTGAACCCAAAATTGGATCAACGTGTTGGGTGTTCTTCAGTGGTTCTGTTTTTAGAGTATCTGAAAGCAAGCTATCTGTGTTACTGTTAATAAAAACCTACAACCGTTTGCACGATTTGATCTGTTATCAAAATGGATGGAATCTTTCTTCAACCATGGTACCAGGATGAAGAAACAAACAACATGAATCATGTGGGGCTTTGAAGATTAATGTTCTAAAAGTTGAAACTTTAGGTTGCAGAGGTGTTTAAATATCTATTTTTAAACTGTGATTTTTCCTTTTAAGCATAAAATAGGGTTTTAAAGTTTGCAAGATATGAAAAAGTAGGTTTTATTTGTTAAGAAAAATATTAGAGTAAAAACTAAAAGCTTGTGATTCTGAAGACACTAAAAGCCAAAACATTGTCAGATTGTTTTTATTTATTGATGAAATGACTTGATCAAATGCTCTTTGGGGGTGGGGGTTGTGAAAATGCTGTATTTACTGAAACATACATTTTACTACAAAACGCCTTGAAATTGGCCTCCGTCTCTTTAAAAACCTTCCATTTCTGACACTCCCACTTCAGCACGTCTTCACAACAATTAGTGGGAGGGGTGCTCTGTGGGGCGGGAGCTCGGCTGCAGACTGAGCTCCAAGGAGGAGCTTTGGGTAAATAGGCGGAGCTTTGTACCTGCCAGCGTTTAGGCCGCTCCACGTGGCAAAATTCAAGGATTTCTCCTTTTTTTATTTCTTTTTTCTGGAGTCAAGAAACTATCTAATAAACATTTAATAAACATTTATTACACATTTTATAAATATTTAAAAAACTTTTATTATGCAAAAACATAAACACTAAGAAACAAAAACAGATTATTTAATCTCTAACAGTTTATAAATGTTATATTTCCAATTATTTTGCCACTACACTACAGATTTTTTTAAGTGAAGGATTTCTCAAACATGCATGGATGAGTCAAAGCAACACTGAGTATGTTTTTGATGAGGGAACAACATGATATAAAGCTCAAAATTGTGGATTATGCGGACTACAACCACTTTAAAGTAAACTAGCCAAGCCAGTTTTATTTATAAGCCCTTTTAAAATGACAAAACTAACCAAAGTGCTGAACAAACATCATATAAAATCATAAACATAAATAGAAAGAAACTAAAGAACTGTTCAACAGTTTGAACAAGTTCATAAAGCAAAACTTTTGGGGAATTTGATGGTCTGAAGCATGGTTCCTGTGGATCCTTAAAATCTCTTAAAAGGCATTGAATTCATCAATCTAAAATGAAGACCTTAATTAGCCTTAAATCGTCTTAAACCAATCTTTCAGAGATCTTATTGTAAGTATGATTGTAATTTGTCTCAAATATTAAAATAATTTACAGAAATCTTCTCACAGCTTGTTGGGTAAAATTGTCGCCAACGGTTTTTTTTTTTCATTTATGTTCATTGTGAATTTGGTCTTAAATTTAATTTCAAGTGGCATTAAAACAAAGTCTTAAATTTAATTAGCCTTAGGCTGTAGGAACCCTGTTTTAGGTGCATCAAGTCAACACATTGCAGGCATGGTTATGTTATCCAATTTGCATTTGAATCCCTAATTTAAGTGTTTTCAAATGTAACTTGGGATTCACATACGTGTAATTTCCTAAGAGCAGCAACGAGAGATGAAATAAACAAGAGGAAGGTCGGGAGAATGGACTCTAAAAGCACGTTGGACTCATCAGATGTTACCAAAACTGAATATACCCCTCTTGATGTACATTTGCGGAGACGAGGATGGAAATTCTGCCCATTTTCTCCCTGTAGTTAAGTGCACTCTCATCTGTTGCCACACAAAAGCGAACCTCAATCTATTTTCAGGCCTCTCTAAGGCGAGCACTCAATTGATTGGACGGGCGGGAGAAAAGGCTGATTGACTAGCCGGAGTGATGTTTGCTTTATGCTGTCTTTATGTTGTCTTTCAAGATGGTTCATTGTGGGAGCTGAACTTCACCCGCTGAAGAGTAAGTGCAGGGGTATCCAGGGTTGCACACAGCTGGAGATTAAATAACTTGGCAGATGGCACAACCCCCGACTGAAAATACTCGATTCAATGTTAGGTGCAGGCAGAGACTTGCGTCACTCTCTGGGTTTATTTTTACTCCGTGAGCCGCTGGGATTTACATGTGGTGCTGTTAAATTAAAAATACTGACTTTATGGTCAGTCTCTCCTTTGGAAGTGTCAGTTTTCACTTATTTAATTAAGCTAGCAGGTGGAAATATGTTTAGTTATTCTAAATATTTCAGCACAGCGTTTGCTTTAAGATCTGTAACAGAAAAAAAATATTTAAAAAAAAACAGGTCAAATTAACAGTACAGTCCTGAGGTAAATAAAAAAGACAACATATACCTTAAGTGGGAGGAGAAAAAAGTAATTGTTATCTTTCAGATAAATCTGTGAACAAAATATTGTACTTATCATTAGATGAAGGTCTGGAAATAAATCATACACAATCACAATTCTTCAAGTATACAGCACTTGTCCTGTTCAGGTAAAATAAAAGTCATTGATCTTCCGTAACTCATGGGAATTATAAATTTAGTTCCTTTCCTAAGTTTTGTTTTCCCTGTTTTTATGGAGGTTCTGGCTACAGCTTGACTCTGAGAGAGACTTCGTGTTTGTAGCAAGGATGAACAGACTCCATGTGAGAAAAGTCTCCGTGGACTACAATCTACAGATGTCACTCATCTGCAATAAAAGTAGGTTGAAGTCTAAAGAAGCCCGAAGAGGTGGTGGAGGGGTTGTTCCCTGGAGGAGTAGAGCAAAAGTCAGATATAATCTGTGACAGTGAGTGGGAGGCAGGAGAGAGGGTGGTGCAAATACATGAAGGTGACAAGAATAACTGAGTTTAAAATCTCAGGGTCAGCCCGGTGGTTGAAGAAGAAAAGGTTGTAAAGGTGGTGAATGGAGGGAAATGTCAGGAAAGATTTGCGATAAAAAAAAAAGATTTAGGCAAGAGTGACAAATGACTTACTAAGTTTACGTGATGAAAGTGAGCCGAGCTTTGTGGAACAGATGGCAGGAACAAGTGATGAAAGCAGTTGAGGTGAATGAGACCAACGAAAGATAAGAAATGGAAATGTTTATGTATTGTTAGCAGAATATGTGTGCATCTCTCTTTCAGGTAGAAGACTTACCTGCAATTACTCCAACTCTCTGCAGGTGTGATAAGTCTCACCCTCCCTCTTAAGGCTGGTTTATTGTCAACACGTTGCCCAGGGCGCGTTCCGTAAGTGACGCAATTGCAGCTTCCCCGCCCCGTGCGGTGTCCTGTCGCGAGGTCGTGTACCTCCGGATTTTTAAAACTCTGCAAGGACCGCGTGCGCCGTGGACATCAAGCATTTCTATGATCCCTCCATGAGAGACCATAAAGACACTCAAATGCACAGAATTTGTGGACAAAGATGAGTCCGTGTGTTGTAAGACATGGAAAAACATGCGTGATCGCTTTTAAAGCAAAGAAGAGGGTGAGCAAAAGTTGGGATGGAATAAACAAACCCGTTCTGTAGAACGAAAATTACGATGCATAATAGCACACGACATAAACAGCTTGATAAACTATCCAGTAATGTAAAGTTTGAAATGCTAAATTAAACAATTTTCACTGCCAGGAACCACTGCTCTGCATCATTTGTGCACCAGAACAACAGATGAGTTTCATTTTTATTTATTTAATATGTCTGCTCTCTAACACTCACCTTCTTTTCTGAAACTTCTTTTTGCAGCATTTCAGTTTCCAGAAGATGACTGACATTTTATTGCAACCACGTACAATTGTTTCCCTTTCTTAAAACTACCTTTGTGTGTTTTTGTAGTCGCACAAAGATGGCCTTAGTCTGTGCTCCAATCCGTTTTCTTTCATGTCAATGTGTTGAAAATCTTTTATGAGGAAGGTGAGAAGCAAACCTTTTAGGCAGTGTGTGTTTGTGTGTGGGTTTGTGTGTGGGGTTGTGTTGCTGGAAAAGTATTGATTTCATAGGTCGTAAAAAAAAAAAAGTATATTTGTGAGTGTTTGGAGCTTTTTGAAACATCAAAGCCAAATTTACTGTTTCCAACCAAACGCTGTTTAAAAAAAATCATAAAAAAGAAAAGTAATAATACATTTTTGTTGTTAGCTGTATTCAGCGTTAAACAACAAAAACATAATTTCAGGGAAACAGTTCATGTGACCTACGCCCTCAGTTTAAAGGAGTTGATTACACCGATCAGCTGCAGAAACCAAAGTTGTTCTTTGTGATTGTTGCATTAAGTTGATGTGACTTTGTGTAGGGTTGCAGTGAAATAACGGGAGATCTGTGTCCCTCATTTATTGAAAAAAAAAAAAAAAAAGTTAAAATGTGAATTCAGCTAAACACTGACAGGACCATATGCAAGACAAACACTTCATTCTTCAAGCAACTTCTCCAGGAAACCAATATTGTCACAAACCGCTTTGACCAGCAGAAAAGAGAAAAATGTTTTCTACTGGGAGAAAATTGCAGGAGCATGAAAAAAAAAAATAAGATGCACAAGTCCAAACATCGAGATGACATACAGTCAGCGGTGCCACTTTGCACAAAATCAAAAAAAAAAAAAGATAAATTGTTGCTGCAGCTCTTTTTGTTTGTGCAGTAAAAAGCAACAGAACAATGAATGAATGGGTGTTAGAAAACCTCGTCACTTTACCAAACCTCTGCATCTGAGCAGGCTGCTGAGGAGACCAAGTGCGTCTGGCATAGGGTTGCTATGGGAACGAGGGTACATGACAATTTGAGCAGACGCATGAGTCTATGGCCAGTTTCAGTGCTCCGGGATCAATATGTCAGCACACGTAAAAAGGGAAGAGTAAAAGAGAAGACATCTTTTCTACATGCATTTTTTTTTTTGTAAAGCCAAAGATTCTGCTTGTATCGTCTCAGACGTCCACATGAGCAAGGAAGAGGCACGTCTTGTGTTCTAAACTTACACACTGACAGTCCAGATAAGACTAATAATTTAAAGCGAGTCCCTCCTGTATCACTCTTGTGATACGCTTATCTATAAAATCATTACCTGAATGTCCTGCATCCAAAGGAGCATTTTTATCATTTAATACGATCGTATAACAAAACTGTGGTGTTCTCTCCAACCTAAGGACTGTTCTTCATTGCATATTTTATGTTACCATCTGTCAAAAGCTCTGTGAAAGAAAGAAAAAATTTAACTTCAGTGCGTTTGGCTCCCGGCTGAGCTAACGAAGGCTGGAATCAATATTAGCGTGAAGTGTCCAGATGAAGACGGGCATGACAGAGACACTCCGGGGAATAAAACAACGGAGAGGAAGGAGCCCACAGATGGGAACAAATGATCCGGGCTGTCAGTCTGACTTATTGACTGGTCCACTCTGACTTACTGATGCCAGGGAAACCTGGTGAAAAGTACACTGTGTTTTTATGACCTTTTCAGCCATCACTTCTGAATGGGCTGCAGAGAGAGGAGGGGGGTGGGAAAGAGGGAGAACAGTTGGCATTTTCGGCAGCTGCCCCCCGGTTCAGTAAACAAAAGGCATCAAAACCCTCAAGCATAAAAGTAGTGACAGAGCTGCTTGATGAGGCATGTAAGAGCTTCTGTTTTTTTAAAGCAACACATGGGAATGTGTGAACCTCAAATCTATAGGTTTCACACTGGTTTAGATGGAACATTCATGGCCAGAACACACATTCCTGGGCATTTATAGCAAAAATCCTTTGTCTCATTTTCTTTGTATTGTCATCATTGTGGAGCATATTGATGTTAAATGTGCCTTAAGCCGTGTTTCCATCAACGTTTTTTTTTACGCATTTTGAAGTATCACATTAGAAAAAGTGGATGGAAACTCGGGATGTACGGTATATCAGCATTGACATTGGTATCGGCCTATATTAGTAATTTCTTAGTATATCGGAATCGTCCCGATGTGTAAAATGGGGCCGATAATAATGTCTTATATTGATTTTCTATTTTTTTGTTTTGTGTTTCTAATGTTTGGCCGAGTGGTATCTGTTTGATCGTGATAGTGATATTGACGTTGCGCAGTAGAGAGCCATGTCAGAGGTCTGTTCATTTATTTACGGTATCGAAAAAAGACGTGTTTGTGTGTATACGTATATAAATAACTTGTGTGTTTGTGTAATATTGGTAAACATCGGTTGATGACGCCAATGATAATATCGGATATCAATATTAGCTGAAATTTTCATATCAGTGCATCCCTAATGGAAGCACCTAAATTCGCAAAAACTTCCTCAATTTCGCAAAATAAAAAAATTACGCTCGCTTGAGGTGGTTTTATGATTTTCCAAAAAAAAGGGGGATAATATGGAAACACACTGGTTGAATAAATTCTGACATTGCTAACGTTTACCTCGATCAGCTGTTTCGACTGTCCAATAGTTGTAGTGGCTGCAGCTGGACCCTCACCCCACTGTCAGGGTCTTCCAGGATATTTCCAAACTCTGAGGAGAATTACATTCCTGATAACTTCTCTCCATTGTCCTGAGATGTGTATCCCTGTGAGTTTACGACTTTACTTCCTTTACTACAGCCATGTGTAACGTCACCATCTGATGTAATTCTGCTTTGCGTAGCCTTGATTCACTCCAAGCCAGATGATTGAAACACATCTGATTTGTGTTTCTTTTTTTCTTTTTGCAACATTTTAAAAGTTTGCTCAAACTGTGCATTGAAATTGAATGTAAACATGGCTAGTAAACCACATGTTTTATGTCTTAAAATTAGATTGTTTCATGATGTTCTCTTTATTTGTTTAGTAGAAAAGTTTAACGGTTTCATACATCATACATCACTGATGAAGCATACAATTTAAAAAGCCTTTTTCAAGAGAATTAAGCTCAAATCCTTTGATAAAAATGATCTAAAAACTTAACGCTATCTGATCTTTTTTTTTTTACCTATGGAATGTACATAATGTGAACAAGTTAAGTAAAAAGAGCAGCACTGACAAATAGTGCAACCAGTTTTATTTTATTTTTTTTTTCTCTTTTTTTTATAACAATTTTGTTCACAGCATCACAGCTGCATTTTCCTCTGGGTCTACTTACGAAAGAATAACAGCTTTTGTATCCTTGAAATGTGCTGATTCCAGCTGAGGATAACATTTTTAAACACATTTCCTGGCTGTGAGAAGCACATAAAATTGTCTTTAAGAGAGAAAAAAAAATACAAAAAATAAAGTTCGGCCTCAATTTCAAATCCTCTTTGGCTGGTATACACTGCCAGTCAGAAGAAGAAAACATATATGTGAGAAACACTGAGATGTAAATAACAAAAAGTAGGTAAGTGATGCAATCATTTCTACTTCTAACCTTTTGCTTGTTTATAAAGGACAGCTGAACACATTGAACTTATCATCCTTAAATTACTTTATATGTTTTACTTTACATAGAGCTAAATGCATGGACTGACTGTATTAAAAATATCAAATTAAACTGGGCTGATATATTGTCCCTCAGTATTAATACAAACATTCATTCTAATAAAATAACTTCATTTTTACTCAAACTTTGTTCACATATGAAATGAAAGAAGTAAAAAAGAAATCAAATGAATGCATCAATAAATAAATACACAAAGTGTAAAAGATGCAATGGAAATTATTTTGGCTTTTCATTTATTGAAAAGCATATTTGCACCACAGGTTATATATTTCAAGGACCAGAGTCTGTTTGGTGGTTTTGGTTTAGTGTGAGAAAAACCAGTAGCCAAGAAAAGAGTACAGTGGGAAAAATAAGTATTTAGTCAGTCACCAATTGTGCAAGTTCTCCCACTTAAAAAGATGAGAGAGGCCTGTAATTGACATC
>JARVGW010000427.1:3559949-3591601 GCA_031762495.1 Anablepsoides rubrolineatus | reverse complement strand
CTTTGGCACACCTGATTTAAATGAATGAGTGATTGACAGGCTTCTGCAGAACATAAAGACATGCTGCAAAGCAGGGACACAACTAAAACATGCAGGATAGTGGGTCACGAGGACCGGAATTGAGAACCACTGCATTGAACACAGATCCACTGATCCTTCAACACAGAGCATCTTCAGAGGACAAGCTAATAAAATAAAATTTGAAAATCTGTATTGTTCCATACATAGTGCATATTGAGCACTGTACTGAACAGTTTGATACAGATACAATGTTGCCTCCCTATTTATTTTCCCCCTTTTTTTTAACAAAGCACCTGGTGCTAACAGCACTCCTTTGTACAACATAATCACATCTACTGTAACAGTCAGGACATAGTGCCTTCATTCTGTTGCATTAGCCTGCCAGCAACCTCCCCCTGGGGGGATGTTGTTGCAGGGGGCTTTCTGCTCACAGATGACCAGGATCTTTTCATAGTAGCCATTCTGCCCTGCATGTGATCCTCCTGTGGGGTAACAGAATCCCTGCTACGAATAATACATCCCACTCACTTTATTCACCAGGAGCTACATGCACACTCTTGAACTTGTTGAAGCCACTAAGATTGTGCTGATTTTTTTGAGGGGATGGAAGATAAGTAAAAATAAAAAAAGATGAAAAAAGAAACACTTTTTTAGCCGCAGAATTCCGTTTTACACGTTGTCCTCACAGAACAAAGAAGCAGTGATTTCATGTGTTCTCCTGAGGTATTTTGAACCTAAAAAGTACTGAATGCATTAAAAAAAATCTAAGCTTTTCCCTGCATTTAGTGGAACTCTTACATAACGGTTTCTGTTTTAAATATTTACAGTCTCACCAGCTTTCAAATATAGTTTTGATCCTTCCACTCGGGGAGTTACTGAGTGTGAGCTGACTGTTCAAAGGCTTTTTTATTTTTTTTATTCACAGAATAGGATGACTGGACAGTAAAAAAATGCACTCTCTGGCACATTGAAAATGTTTGTAAAAAGAAAAGATGTGTAAACAAATCTTAGATGAGAGGGTGGCATCAGATGGATGAAATGTTCTCCTTACCTTGTGTTCTAAAAGATCCCCTGCTGCCCCTCGATCCAGAGTCCTAAACCACGGCCCTCTGCAGACTGAAACTTGATGCGTCTGCCAGAGATGCAATAAACCCACAGCTGAGCGAGGACAATAGGAAGGCTGTAACGTTATTTTCCCGCAGAATGGCATCATGAAATTTTACAGTCAGGCATGCCAATTGCTCCGAAACATTCAGATGAGCCTTTAATATTGACAGAGGAGGGTTTAATCTTCTCTCTGTGTGGAAAACACTGGCCCTGCCCTGTGTTTCACCCATGCATGACAAAGTGAACAATCTTTGAAGAAAAGCCTTCACCCTGTATCCCATCAACAGCTGAAGTTAAATATTTTAAGAACGCAGAAACTTATTAAAACTGTAAGTCTTTGCTCCAACCCCCTGCATCCTGTAGGCATGAATTTCCATTTCATTTTCTTCTCTTGTTACTATAAAGGGTGATAAAAAAATACAGTCTGCACTTTTCTTCAGAAGGACTGTCCAGCGTTAACTGGTACTTAGAGTAAGAGAGGAGAGAGGCACAGAAAAGTGACAGAAGAAAACCAGAGTGGGCTTTAAATAGACAATGAGCAGGACCAGGTGAGTTGATTAACATTAGTTATATTTTATATTATATATATGAAAAAACAAAAACTATATGAGCTTCAGATTTTTTTTAATATCTGATGAAGGGCTATCCATTGGGCCCTTCAATGAGCCCCGCCCACCCCACACCACCTAAAATGGGGTGTCTACATGCTACCACTATGCAGTATAGTTTTTTATATTGTATATAACATTCCTTTATTATTATTATTATTATTATATTTATGAATGAATGGATGATTTCCTGCACAAAAAACACAACACCAACACTCATTATACAGCATAACAATGCCCTCCCTATATACACTGTTTTATAGACATGAATACAAACTAATATTACCATTCTTCATCAACAATATCATTATTATAAATACATGCAAAAACAAATCATATATTACTACCACCACCATCATCATTGTATATTATTTTTGGTTTTTGATAAAATCAACCCAATTTTGAAAACATCAACTAAATCATTCCTGGAGTAAATCCTAGTTTTTGTGGCATCATGGAAATGTGACACAGATACTCGTTTCCCCTCCTATTGTGACCAGCAGCTTGTCAAGAATGAGTTCTGAAGAGCATTTTACCCACCACTGCCCAGAACAGTCAGCCCCTCAGCTGTCTTTCTCAAAGTCTAACTCACCCCTAAGATGACAGAGAGCTGCATATGGTGGAGTTGATGGTGACAGATGCATCTGTGAAGCCTGTATGCCTCACACAGCTAAATGAGCTGGCAATAAACGCTCGTATGCAAGGAGCATCGAGTTTAACCATCTAACAGGGACAGTGTAAAGCCACAGAGATAGGAGAAGAAATTGCCTCGGCACTTATGAGAGAGGAACTGCTCAGGGTCGGCATGATAATATTACTTTTCAGCACAATGATTGCGGGAAAAAGTGGCGATGAGGGAGATTACGCTGTCTGCAAACTTCTTAAATCTAAAACATTATCTGTGATTTCCAGGTATAAAAGTGAATGAGTCTAACCTAGCGTTTGGATTCCATTTGGTTTGAACTGATTGTACGCAGGGTATTACATCGCAAACACAGCAAGCCAACAGCAATAGACTTCACGTCACAGATATCATTTAAGTCTGGTGCAACTTGACGAGTGTAATTTTACTTTAGTTTCCACAGTGAGTGCAGTGGCATAGATGAAGGAAAAAACTTGGTATATAATGTGCAACTTAATCTCAATTGAAAAATTCTTACTCAGGTTAGTTGTCCCTTAGGACCGTAACACTACTTGGAGCATTAAAGCCAAACCACACATTAAAACAATCAAAATGTTTAAATCTTGAGTGAGACAAGCTATAACTTACCTAAGGCTGTAGGGGGCGGAGCCACATGGGTACTGGTCCCAGTTGAAGTCTGGCCCCCTGAAGTACCCCAGTCCTGTCACTCTGTCCATTGCCCAAGAGTGATGATTGGTGGATGCAGTTCCACGTTCAAACACTAGTGGCGCCGATGAGTCAAAAAGGAAAGTGAGTCAAAAGGGAAGTTTGAACATGTGTGACTATGGGGCTCCAAGTTTAAAATGAAATGTTAAAAAAAAATACTACCATATTTTTCATTATTTAGCTCATTTTTTGATTGTTTAAATGTTTCCACTAACATTTTATTGTTATTTAGCTCACTGTTCTTGCATTTATCAATTGTTTACTAAATGTTACATTTAAATATTAAAAATCATATTTAAATATTAAATCCTAAATCTAAGTGTTTAAATGTAAAAGTTAAACTTTAAATGCTGAAGTTAAATGTTGAAGTTCACATTTAGGTATTTTGAAATGGAATGCAGTCTTTGATGTTTGTGTTCGGCTCATGTTATGACGCAATTATCCTGAGATAATAGCAACTGCTAGCGCTCCAATGCAGCTAAAGCTTCCCTACAAGACATCAAACTTGCAGTTATGGCCAGCGTGACCACAGGTACCACCCATACTGGTTCTTATTACCACATTTTAAATTTTGATTTTAAATATTATCTTCAGCAGTGTTAGCAGTGGCTAACGGTGGCTATCAGCGGCCATTGTTGATGTTTGTTGCAAATTATCCTGATTATCTGAAGCTACCTCCTGCTATTATATACACACTTTACAAAAACCAGGGGTTTGTATGCAAGGATGTTAAACAAATATTTGGCCCCTCTATAAATATTGTGGCTCCTTAATCAAAAAAAAAATAAATCCTGGATTCGCCACTGGCTTAGTTTATATGCAAAATAAAACCATGACAGACATTTTGAGCTCCATGAAACTAAAAATCCTGTAAATTAGTTTTGTTATAAAGCATGAGAACACAAAAGTTAATCTCTTAACAGTGGCTCCTGAAATTCCTTAAAAGCCTTTTTGACATTTTTTATGTTTTGTAATAGTGTCAGGCTAAAGGTAAGAACTGGAGGAAGTCATCTGACTCCCTAGTTTTCAAAGAAACAAAAAAAAAGCCCCCAGTAGTATCAGGAAACGTTTCAAGTGAGAAACAGCACTGTCTGTGCCCACCGAAGACTGTTGAGTCTTTGTTGCTCTTGCTTTAATGTAGGTCATTGAACAGGCCCTTCAAATTAAAGTAACTTAGTCATGAAGGAACAATTTACAAATATTTAGGTTGATTGGTACAATTTATGTGGTACATTTCCATCAAAGCAGCAAAAGTTGTCTTTTTGTTGAACACTTGCTGCATGCTCGATCTGATAATGACTAATGTACAATGCATGACCCAGTGAAACACCATCCAAATTCACAGTGTGTAAGCTTTGTCTTCATGACTATACAACACCTGTGACCTACTCTCCAGCTCCAAAAGTTCCCTTTTCTGCCGAGCTCACACGAAGATAAGGGGTTGGGCCGCCCTACTGTCCTCGCGATGTGGGACGTCAATTTAATAGAGGTTTCAATAAATCTTTGTTGATGTCCTTTGAGGGTAATTGAATGCCCTACTTGTCCCACAAGGCCGACGTTATCCTTTTAATGCAGCGGCAGGTTGGATCTAAAAGGAATTAAGCAAATATGTAGACTCCCAGAGAGTAGAAAGCCTCGGCTCACGCCTGATCCTGTCCGTCACCAACCTCAGAAGCCTGTTCCGCTCAAAAGAAGTGGCCACACACGGTCTTTATTCTTGAGAGGAGGACTGACAACTTCAGCGCAGACCTGAGTGCGAGTACTCAACAAGATTGTCAGTCTCCAGCTCTTTGCGAG
This sequence comes from Anablepsoides rubrolineatus, assembly GCA_031762495.1. Classification (NCBI taxonomy): domain Eukaryota; kingdom Metazoa; phylum Chordata; class Actinopteri; order Cyprinodontiformes; family Rivulidae; genus Anablepsoides; species Anablepsoides rubrolineatus. Next base: position 3,586,720 of record JARVGW010000427.1, on the reverse strand, counting down.
GCAAAAATCCTCTAAAAAAGCACCACCTGTCAGAGCAGTCAATCTGGCTCTCAGGAGCATGAGAGCAGAAGGTGAGAGGAAATCTCTGCGACTACAACGTTAGGTTATGTCGGTGACACGGTCTCACGCCGTCTGACTGCACGCCTCTTCTTTATGCAGAACGCACACTAAAAGAGAGGCAGGAACTGTGCAGCAATCCTGTGAATGATGATATGAAATGTGTGTATCGTTGGAGTTAAAAAAATGTCTCCCACCTGGGTTTGTCCTGCATAGTCAAGACTTTTACTTTTAATTACCCAGATTGTGGGTCAGTTTTATAGCTTTCTGCTTTATCAGACTTGGAGTTCTGGACCAAAATAAAAGACACAAAGAGAAAATCTTTCAGCAGCTGTCCATCTTCTATTACACCTGTCCAATTACCACAGCTGCTGCTGTTTATAGCCCTCATCCAGCTTAGACAACAGAAAAGTCAGGCAGAGGAATGATGCACGACAAGCATGATGATTGTTTTTTAGTTTGCTTAATAATGTAATCAGTTTCAGTCTAGCTCCAAAACCTGCTGTCCCTGTTTCCCATATTTCTGCATCATTTTCACAAAGCAAATGACTCTTTTTTTATATATATTTATATGCTGCTGTGTGTAAATATTTAGTTTAGGTTATTCATTCATTTCATTTAAAAACAAAACAAAAAAAACCATTACATACTACAAAACAATGAAAATAAATAAATAAATAAATAAATAAAAAATGAAATGAAAGGCAGAGAAGAAAAAAAATCTTATATCTGCTCCTAAAATGTTTTACATTAATCTCAAACAACAATAAACCAAATAAAACAAAAACAAAAATTCAACTCCTCAAACAGTAACTCATACAAATACAAATAAACTATTTCATATTTCTTTAACAACTTAACCTTCATATTTTTTTGAAGGAATTAATTGATCCAATGCTTTTTATAATCATTTTCCAGATTATTCCATAGTTTTATACCTTTTACTGAAGTGCATCTGTCCTTCAAATTTGTTCAGATTTTTGGTTTAACAAACATTTGTAATCCCTTCAAATTAGAACAGCTTTCTCTTTTAACAAAATTAAATAGGATGCTTGAAGGTAACACAGCTTTATGAGCTTTATACATAACCTGCAGAACATGATATTTATCCAACTCAACTCATTAAATCTTAAGTGGCTCAGAAAGGAAATGTGTTTACCATAGAATTTCTAAATAGGTGAAATTTTGGGTTTCATTGATAATCATATCTTTTAAATTTATGTGTTTGTTACATAAAATTATTACGTTCGGTTCTGTTTTTAATCTGTGTGTTGTTGTTAATTAGTTTTATAATCAGAAAGATGTTTTATCCTGAACAGAAAACAACTGGAGTTTACTTTCATTTAAACCTTTTTTTTTTCTTATTTTCATAAATTAAACATTTGACTTATCATTGGAACAAAATATTGGCAATACTTTCTTACACTAGGAAGACAGCAGTGGTTGAACCTTTTTATATTTAAAGCAACATAAAGTGCTTTTTGACAGTTATTTGCAAAAAATTAGGAAGGTTTCCCTTTAAATGCATGAACAATAATTCATTTAAATCACACCAGTGCAGAGAGACAGAGTCAAAGTGGAGACAGACTATCAAGATACTTTATTAAAAAGTAAATTCAACCATGTTTTAAACTATTTTTGTCAAAAGAAAACATGAACTGTAAAAATGACCGTCAAAGAAAAGAAATGTTTGATTTGTATAAAGGATCAGAATAGTTTGATGTAAACTTAAACCAAGAATATTTTTTAACTCCAGAAGACAATAAAACCCATTTATGTCAAAAGTGATCTTAACGATGTCACCTCACAGCTGAAGCCTTTGTCTTATGATGACTAATTAAGCTGTAAAATATAAATTTGCACTTAGAACAGCAGGAGGACATTACAAAATGATTGCTAAATTATTATCATGATTAGGCCTAATGCCATTAACTTACAGCGGAGAAATAAAAATGAGAAATTTGGCACTATTTGGTTTTCTTATTGATAAAACATTACAGCATTTCTAAACTTCACACCTCGATGAACACCTGGTCATTCTGTTCTGAAAACTATTTAGTGAAAATCTTTGCTTTCTCAAGGCACTTTGTTCAGTTTTGTTTTTGAATGTTTATAGTATAAATATTTAAGTTTGTGGTGCATTTTTCACACCAGGTACATAAGTCCTAATATAATAATTTGGTGTTTTGTGTATTAATGATAGGGGTTTTAAATAACCCATTGTTGAAGCATATTAACTGGCAGAGATGTCAGTATTAAATCTAAATGATTCTATGTAAGCTTGAAACACATTTACTCTGTTAGTTTGCATCATAGTTGAGTTTTTTTGTGGTATTTTGATGGTGTAGTAATTTTACTGTTTGGGTTTTTAAGTTTCTTGTGTTTGTGTGTTCATCCTGAATGTGTGCATTCCCATGGTCATTGTTTCCTTCACCTCACATGATTACTCAATTAGTTCACCCTGGTTCATCAACATCCCCACAGCTGTTTTCATTTTGTAATCTCCATCCCCAGTTTTTATACCCCTGATTTTTTTCTTGCTCACTTTCAGCTCCCCACAAGCTGTGCTGGTGTTTTCTTTCTGTCCTTTCTTGATTTCGATTTCCTTTTCTTTTTGTTTTATTTAGATTTGAACCTGTCTTTTGGGTACCATACCTCATAACACAAACGTGACAATATCTCTAATGTTCTTGTTGTTAGAGATGGGGTGAATGGCTCTTTAAGGGGATCTGTATCTTTATGAGCTGTTTGTTTCATACAGCTGTTCAAAGAAGCCATAAAATTTGAACAAATTATTACATCACTAAAGGAAATAAGTTATTAGGTATGTCGTAGGCGGAACCATGTGTTTTGTTAAGTGTAGCCCCTCCTCTCCCTTTTCCCCTGACTCCACCCATGTGTTTTCTGTGAAAAGGTGAAGGCGGAGCAATTGTCTCTGTGATCTAGGAGGGAAAAATAAAAATATTACGAGGAGTATAAAAACAAGATACCACATATATGACTCCAGCACATATAAAAAGCTCCAATACACCAAAACTCACCAGTAACAGATTTTTTTTGTTTTAGGGTTACGTAGGGGATTGGGGTACTCATCAGTGGCCCCAATGGATAAGATAGTCCTTCATCTGATGATGATGATGATGATGATGATGATGATGATGATGATGATGATGATGATGATGATGATGATGATGATGATGATGATAATAATAATCTGAAGCTCCTATGCTGAATAGTTTTTGGGTTATAAACATTTTTGTATGTCCAGACACACCCTTTTTTAGATGAGACCCCCCTCCTTAAATATGGGGTCTATCATAAAAATGTTGGCTGGCACAGTGAAGGTCAGAAACATCTACATTCCTGCTAAATTTCTTATTAATCGGTGTAGCTGTTTCCATGATACAGTTGGCCAACAATCACAAAATAAGTAAATAAATAAATTAAATAAATAAATGTACGAAAACAATTATAATAAAACTATAGAATTTTTTCTTCTTTCTGCCACCTTTCATTTTATTTGTGATTTGTATTATGTTCGTTCGTTCGTTCGTTCAAAGGAGTCTTTCAAAAGATTTGGATCATTCATGAATGCCACATCATTGTTTGTTTTATTTTGGCAGAAAATAATGTTTGAGTTAAGTTTTGGTTTTGGTTGGAGAAAATGAATGAACACAAAATCCCACTTTGGTTTCAGTGAAGTTGTGTTGATAATCTTGAACTCTCCCTTACATCCTGAGGAATATGAGGATTATTTTTTTTTCTCAACAGTTATTTTTGTCCCAGTTCCCACACTGAGTGGCATTAATAACATGACACCTATTTTATACAAACATATGCTACCTCACTAAATCTAAATATCTCAAACAGGCCATGTAGACTTGAGTTATAGTTGTAATAAAAGATACAAGAGAAATGGACTAAAGCAAACCTATACTGTCACATGGGGTCTGGTGGGTATAGTAAAATGGTCACTTTAGTAAGAAATGTTGCATTGAGTTATGAGAGAGAAATTTTAAATATGAACACAAAAATCTTGAACTTACAAATATCTTAAGTCTTCATTGTTGCTTAAATAACATATTCAAATATCAACATTTAAAAAAACCTATGCAGCTCTTTTATTCGTCATCTTCAGAAAGCCCAAAGGTTTTCACCACCTCCTGTTTATGTGAACAATCAGTCATTGGGAGTGTCACTGAAACTCCAGCGTCTCAAAGTAAAACAAATCTGAGTAACATCCTTTCCTGTTCGCTGGATCACGAGGACAGCGCTATACGTCAGCCCAAGTGTTGTCAAGATGTATTTAGCAGACAATCAGATCCGGTTACTCATAAAAAATTCAGGAGTGGTCTGAGAAACGAGGCCACATTGTTATAACTGCGGGGAGAGAAATGTGTCCTGAGCCACATTTAGAAACAACCAACTCATGCCTTTTTTATACAAGCAGCATTTTTCACAAAGTTTTTACTCATGTATATCTGGAGAGATGCCTTTAATTCTTTACCCTTTGCTAAAGCAACTGCTTCTTGGAAAAAAAACATAATTGCAGAAATGTATATGAAGTAACAAAGTCAATGAGGGACATGCTGTTCATGGGGCTCAGATAATCAGGAAATTGTTTCCTTCACATATCCTCTGATTCAGAGAGAAAAGGAAAAAAAGAAAAGCTTCAGTTTGTATATTTTCAGTAAAGAGCACAGACTGAACGTTTCAGAAAAATAAAATGTTTTATGACTTTATTTTCACAATTACCTGCTACATATTTCACTACATCAGTCCTTAAAACTTCCTCTTTGTCTGATAGCATTCTGTTTACAAATAAAGGCATTATCTGCACTAGCTGACATTGGAAAACACAAGCAATCACGCAGCTTAATATCTATCCGAAATGATGTCAGCTATATTCAAATCATGGCGTTCATGAAGCGAGCAGAGCTGAGTATTAGCTGAGAGCTCACCCTTGATGATATCTATGTGAGGATGTTAGAGCAGAGTCTCTGTCAACTGTTCAGCTGAGCTAGTTGTAGGCAGAGATGAGTCATACAGCTCCAGTTCACTGATCAACACCTCTGCCGCAGCCCCCTGGCACTGCTTAACACACACACATACATACACACACACAACCCTGTGTCAATCCATCAGAAACAAATGGGGTGAGGTACTGTAAGGGGACCGTTCAGCTCAAACAGCAGTGACCTCAGCTTGTACCCTCCAACACCCTCTGATACTGTAAAATTCTCCATCACACATTTACTTATCTTTGCACCTGTCTATGATTGGTGATCATCGGAAAACTATATATTTGTAATTATGTATACATTTATTTTTAAAGGACCAGCATGACCAAAAAATGCTTAATGAGGGTAATTAAGCCAACTGAAAATGTGGGCAAACTATGATCCACTTCTGATTAGCATGAGTTGTTTGGTTTATTTTATTACTTTTTTAAATGGGGGGGAAATAAAGGAGATATAAACAAAACAAAATGAATGAGAAAAAAGTATATATACATGTCTGTGGTGCGTACAGAGCAAGTTTATACTCATTTTCTGAGCAAAAATGTGTTTAGTTTTGCTTGAATGTGGTCTTTGGGTTTTGATTTGGGATTTCAATCAAATACGGTCAAATACTTTTATGAAGAAGGTCCGGCAGATCTTTGCTCTGAATTAGTGTTTTGTAAGAAACAGATAATATAAGCTAAACATTTTGCCCACAATTTGTTACAATATTAAATATAAAGCTATCATAAAAGTAGATATAAGATGGATATAATTTACATTTACTTTCTCGATTTGTTGTTAACAAAATTAAGAAAATGAGATTTAAATTTTTTCTTTTTTATATATGTTCTCAAAATAAAATTAGAAAACAATGATCAACAGACACATGTTTCTCACTGGCTTCCAAAATCTTAAAAACCCTGCACTTTTGTGCGTAGTCACAAACCTCTCCCACTCGAACAACCTGAAGTAATTACAATCTGATGCCTCTCCGAAGACTCTGAACCCTTTATTTACTGCAACAAGGATTTTTATTTAAATAGAATTTTACAGAGACTGCATGCAGTCATTTTGAGCTGCAACATTACAGGAATCGCACTTCACAAGCAAATGCTTCATATTGTCCCGGAGCTCTTTTTATATAGAGCCTGCACTTACGCTGATGAAAATGAATCATTTTCTGTCATTATTCTGCTTCACTGTGCACTTCTATCAGCTGGGATATTTGAATGACGAGAAAAAAAAATGGCCGTTGTATTGAAAACTTTGCTTGAGTAGACAGTAATTGAAGCCAAATAACAAATATTCATGTGACCTATTTTTTTGTGTGCTTTTTTTCTTTGTTTTAATTGAAATTCTATAGGAGTTAAATAAACCTTTGGGTTGCCCTGAAATATTTTACTGGTTCATCGTAAGGTTAGTGTCAACCTACTACACCTTATGGGATATCTCTTTTTACCATCCTAATGAAACGAACATGAAAAGATGGAAAGATGAAAGCAACTTCCCAGAGTTCTAATTAAAATAAGTATGTGTTTGAAAATATGGACTTGCCTTTCATCATATCTCGGTCGGTAAAGCGTTGCATGTACTTCTTTTTTCTCCATTCAAAATATCACAAAAACTTCTCAACTTAGTTGTTTTCGACCATTTTCCTTTTTCTTCTTCTTTTAATTGGTATGTAATACTGAATTCTAATAAATTATGTCCTGAAGGAGTGTTAAAAAAAGAACTTTTATCTTATGTTGAGAAATAGCCATTTTGGTCAAACCCTGACGATGGCTTTATGCACTGTTGCAATATTTTTAGGGACCATAGAACTTGTGTCGTGAATGACTCTCAGCTACTACTATACCAACGTTTAACTCAAAAGTTGTAAAATTAACATAGCTACCTCTAATTTACACTACATGCGTTCTGGCTCCGCTCCGCTCTGGTCCGACCTCCGCAGCAAATACACACCCATTCTAATCAAGAGTATTACTGGCTCCGCACGGCGATCTGTCAAAATTAGATCCAATTTTATTTCCGCCGGACGCCAGAGCTGCACCGGAGTCAACTTTTAAAGATTACGTCGCAACAACAGGAAGAGGAACGAGCACAATATCCGTATTTATAAAATAAGACACTATCATTTTGTCAAAATTGCAGCTATATTGAATATATGGATATTTTCCTACACAAATGCTGTCAGAATGTCTCGTTCTGTTTGGGAAGCCGATATAAGTAGCATGAAGCACATGTGTACACACACCATACACGTGGATTTTATTTTGAAATCAGAAGTTTCAAAAAGACGACAGCGATACAGTTTCAACCATGGATATCAAAAGCTTTTATATCATTGTTTTCAGCTGTGTTTGGAGTTCATCTTTCACAGAATTAATTATTTTTTGCTCTGACTTCCACATTTATCACTGGATTTATCGCGTGATCTCCTTCCTGCACACACCTCCTCCTCTGTCTGTCGGAGCTGAGCGGAGCAGAGGCTGTATAAATTGGGTTGCCTGCGAACTGCGCACCGCAGCGGAGCGAAGCGGAGACGCATAGTGTAAATTCGGGGTTAGTCATTTGTGTATAGAATAAGCTCAATTAGCTAAAGCAGAGCACCCCTCCCCCGAAGCATTGTTGTGAAGACATGCTGAAGTGGGAGTGTCAGAAACGGTAAGAAGTTCTTAAAGACACAGAACAAGTTCAAGTTAGATATGGCTGTGAAGTCAAATTTAGTTTTAATTTATGCATTTTCAGAACAACTGAAGGTATTAAAGTTGCTCGTGGTATAGGATGTATGTACTTTGGAAATACATAATAATTATCACCCCATCCCACCCCACCCCCTTTAAGCAAAGATAGAGCAATTTGTTTAGCCTATGTATAGGGGCAACAGAACTATTTTTGAGATTTACAAAATCAGTAGTCTCTATCTTAGATTGTATTGACTCCAAAGGTTAATAGGTTTCAAATGTACACCCAGATTTTTTTTTTTTTTTGAAAGTTTAATTAAAATGCATACAGTGAAATATTGGGCTAAATATACAGAAAAATTAATATTGCCCTTTTCATCTATAGTGGGGGATAATAATAAAAACCTGGATGGCATCTTACAGACTTTTACAGTAACTTAAAGAACATGAATGAGTATTGACTATAAATATTTGGTGTTATAATATTCCCCACTTTGTAGTCCTCTGGGAACTCCTACGATTCTGTGATTCCAGTAAAAGACTGTTTTCCTTTGATTGCCACGGAAATGCTTCAGTGACCTGATAAAACCAGATTCATTTCAGCCCAGAGACTTAAAACATTTGAAGCCCCCCCCCCCCCCCACACACACACACACACACACACACCCTTCATCCATCAGCACGCCTTTCATCATCTGGATCAAATTTCAAAATCCCACAGTGGAGGTCTTTGGAAAGATTCAATAATTTTTAATATCAGCTGCTAAATCAGCCAGACACACTGAAATCTGAGCTGAAGAGCTTCATTGCTGCTCAAAGTGAAACAGTTTAGGATTATTTTTCATTTTGTCGCCTGTTGATAAGAAACAAGAGAAATACAGCTTGATTTTTTTATTTTTTTTTATCCCCCCGCCCCTCACTTGGCATCATTTCATTCTTGATGTGTTTTTCCATGGGGATAAGAGGCCATGAATACACTAAAGTCTGCTTGAGGAAATGTGAGCACGAAGCATGGAGACGATCCAGTTAAGCATGAGCGCTTACTTTTGCTGCAGAATCTTTCTGTGTGCTGTTGATAGAAAACAATGGCACAGTGGGTTCCATGGATGAATCAAATAAAGGAAACCATAACTACGGATGTTTAGACATCACTAGCATGGTGCTAACATGGTGCTAACATAAACAATGCATTGGGCTATAGGTGAGGAATCATTCTATTTATTATAACAGTCTAAAGAAATCAGCTAAATGAACAAAAATATACAGTATGTTATCTAGTTTTATGAATTTCCATTTGTCTGAAACTCATCTTAGCCTTTTTATTGTTTGCCACAAAAAGGCGACATGAAAATGAAAGTTCTTGCCCGTATGTTTATGAGAACCAAAATATCCTGCCACAGTGAACTGAGCCTAAAAACACCACTATAAAAGTCAGAGTCACACATAGATGTACAAATTGGTGTGATTTTTCTGTACACAGGGGCATCACACTCCTGGTAAGGTCTATTTAGGAGTCCTAGAGAGAAGGGTCTGTTGGATTGTCCAATCTCGGATTCAGGACGATTGGTTATTGCCTTTTATCAGATCATGATCTCCAGTTCTCGCTGGAGCAGTTCACAGCCAAGTGTGAAGTGGCCGGGATGAGCCAGAAAATGGTAGCATGACTCTGGGTCAGGGGAGAAGGCTCTGCCCGAAGTGGAGGAGTTTAAGTATCTCAGGGTCTTGTTCAGGAATGAGGGAAGAAAGGAGCGGGAGATCAATAGGCGGATTGAGTAGAGCCGCTGCTCCTCCACGTCGAGAGGAGCCAGTTGAGGTGGTTCATCTGGTTAGGATGCATCCTGGACGCCTCCCTGGTGAGGTGTTTCTGGGCACATCCCACTGGGAGGAGACCCAGAGGAAGACCCAGGACACGCTGGAGGGACTATATTTCTCAGCTGGTCTGGGAACGCCTTGGTATTCCTCCAGAGGAGCTGGCCTAAGTGGCTGGAGAGAGGGAAGTCTGGGTCTTTCAGCTTAGGCTGCTGCCCCCGTGACCTGACCCCAGATAAGCGGAAGATAATGGATATAGATGGATGTTCTGTAAACTGAATAATTCCCAACCTCATATTACATAATTTAGATTTATGATTCAATGTGTAACAGTAATTGTTGTAGTCAACCCTCTTTGTCTATCAAAGTATCTCATGCTCCAATTAAATTTTGAGGACGTTACCATTTGGATGTTCATATACATCTGAGTAGTAGAATAATACCATACAGACAATGCCAGTATAAATTTGACACATTGAATCCCTTAATGAAGGATAACATTGGAAACAAGATACAAGACATGTCCTCAGCAGTGGCTGTACCTTTTTTATTCTTTGGTTAGGTGTAAATTTAACAAAACATCCTTTTTTAAATAACTACAAGACAATCACCAGTTGTTGTAAAGTGTGACATTTAAATAAAAGTTTACAACATTTAAATATTTGTTTAACATTGGATTAATCTTTGTTATATAACTCTTCTGATTAATAGTCACATCTAAATATAAACTAAAGTCCCAAACAAACCATTTTTTATAATTGAGGTTTAGAAAAAATGTTCACCATTAAGAGTTAGTTGCTGTTTAGTTCATGGATTACAGGATTTAAATGTAAATCTCTTAGTTGGAGGTTTATTCTGTCTAAAGGTTAATTCAAATTACAGCTGGTTGTAATACACACAACATGGTTTTGTGTGTCTGATTTCTAAAACCTCACAACTCAAGAAGTGGTTTGAATCATATTTTTTTTTTCTAAATTCTGAACTTTTATTATTCACTGAGGTCACACATAAAATGTTCTAACAATTCTGCTGCACACCATTTTCAATATTCTTTTTTTTCAATTTTCTGTTAACAAGTGACTTGCTGTAAGTAACAGAAAAATCTGAACTATAAAAATGAGAATAAAACACTTATTTTTTCTTTTTCAAAGTTGCGTTGACATTAAAAGTGCTTGAGATAAAAGTAAAAATGCTAATGAGCTGTTATTTCCCAGAACATCAGTGTGGGGCTCAAAGCACAGTTTGATATCAATTTGCCTTAGAATAACAGATTACTCAATGTTCCCAGCAACAGAAGGATTTCAAACAGGTTTCGCATAACCTTCAGAAAAAAAAATGCTTTTAGCAGCATCAAAACTCAACATGACACTCGTTCTCTGTCACCCACCTCCCGCTACAATTTTACTCTTTAGTTTAGGTCTTCTTACTATTTTAACTTCAAAGGACAAAATGCAGTGCAAATAATCCCAGAAATGCACGCAACAAACATCTATTACAATTTAATTAAAATGTGTAATAACTTAGTGTGCAATTTTTTTTAAAGCACATATTCCACAATTTATTGTGACTGTAGTATTTTAAACAAATCTACATTTCCTAAATTTATGTTTCAGTGTAAAAGCAAGATGTGAATGATTTATACCAAGTCTGATTAAGCAAAAATTATATGCAGTATTTCAAAATTGTACTCACAGAAATGTCAAAGGGGCTATATTATGTGTTTTTCAGGCATATATTTAAATTCTATACCATAATAAAGTAACTATGTCACCTTCAGTTTTAAAATGCTGTTTATATGTTTAAATAGAAAATAAACTTGACTTCTCATCATATCTGTTTCTAAACACCTGGAAATTCACCTCTGTCTCTTTAAGAACCTTCTTCCACTTCTGTCCCGCCCATTTCAGCACGGGGCCGGTTGGGTGTGTGCGCTCTGTGATGAAAAAGCTCAGCTTGGAGATACAACCCAGAGGAGGAGCTGATCCCAAAAGGCGGTTCTAGGCCCAACCGGTCATTTTTGCTCCCCTGCCTGGCTGCCTCAGGACACTACAGGATTCCTCAAACATGCATGAATGAATCAAAGCAAGACTCTGGTCAAGTTTTTGATGAGAGGATAACATTATAACATGATATAAAACTCAAAAATAGTCGATTTTACACTATATTGCCCCTTTAAGTTTTGCAAATGTTAGTGTTCTAGAGCGGTGATTCCCAACCAGGGGTACGTGTACCCCTAGTGGTACGCGAGCATATTACAGGGGGTATGGGAAAAAAATTCCCAGGTGTGTAAAATAATAATAAAAAGATTTCTGCAATGGTGAAAATGCAGATAAAATCGTGGAATTTACAAAACAAAATAGAATCCAGTAAAAAACACAGAATCTCACAGAATTTGCTTCATTTGGGCAAGTTTCGGATGTTGGACAACACGTTACCTGGTTTATTTATTTAATTACTTATTCACTTTCAAGGCAACATATTTATCTTTGTTTAATTTAAGTTGAAAATAATAAAATGCCTGAGAATTAAACGTTCAGGTTAAGAGGATAACCTAAACAATTTTTATTTAATAATTTAGTTGTTGTACATTATAGTTTTGGAGAATCATCAATATGTTTGAGGGGGTACTAGTGGTAGGACAAAATGACTCAGGGGGTACACAAGTCTAAAAAGGTTGGGATTTACTATAGAGGAAAACACATTTACATAACTTATCTTCCATACATTCATAATTATTGTTGACTTCATTACAAAAAGACTGAGCTTATTTCCAAGGTTTGTGTTGTTTCAGAACTGCTTGACAAAAGATGATGCATCAGAAAGCTTAAGTTCCTTCACAATTCCCATTACTCATCAGCTCAGCTTTGGCATAAAGCACGTTTGTGTTCTTCATCAGCATTTCTCAAAGCTGTGTAGGTGGCTAAGTCTGACCTCACCAAGCCTCTTCTGGCCTTGATGTAAAATTCTGCCTATTGGCAGAAAACATGTTATTAAACAGGATTCCTATGGGGAATTTTAATTTATCTCCTCCAGCTAACAAACTGTTCCCAAATCATGCAGACCTTGTGGGAGGGTGAAGAAGAGAGAAAAAGGAAACTCCGAAGTGGAAAAATAGATCACAAACACATGGTGAAAATTGCAATGCTTTAACATAACCATTTAGCATGTTGAACTCGACTTAATCCTTCACAGGGGATACACAAAAAAAAGCTCTTCATTTGCCAGCCGAATACTTAGCGAGATTAAAAAGCCTCCCCTAACAGCCATGTTGTGAGCCGGCTCTGTCAGTTTTAATGTCTTTGTAGATTAGGCGCAGCAAGGGGGGCATACTAGGGGTCAGTGCTGAAAGCAAGTAGAACGAGCAGATTTTTACCCCCGCACAACTGGCCAGCAGCTGGCTTTACAGCTCGCGACCGGCTCCGCTGATTAGATGAAGTACTTTCATTTAGCCCGTGCACTCCCTCAACCCTGACTGGATGGATGGGTGTTTATGGGCCTGCCAGAACACATTCAGTGGGGAATGAAACCTCCACACAAAACCCAACTGCAGACACACCTTGCGATGGCATCTCTGCTCATCTGGGAAGATGAAAAGAGAGAGAAAGAGAAAACAAATAAAACGGGAACAAAGGGCGTAGAGTCGGGAGGAGGATGAACGAGGTACGACGTGCGGGTTTGCTGCTGTCATTCTTCCTGTGTTGCCCCTAGGCTTGATGTTTCAGAAATGTTGCATTCAAACCAAACAGGGGTAACTAATTGTACATTTGAAATGCAAAGCCTGCCTACAGGGTAGTTTGGCAGGATTGCGTGTAAAAGGATTTATATGTCTCTGCTTCCCTGTGAGGAGCCAACGCATGTGCATGCCAAACTGCGTGCCTCCTCTGAGTTAAAGACCCAAAAGGAAACATGGAACTCTCACTTTCTCCTTTCAAAAGTGATGCAGGATTTGATAACGGGGCTAAGACGAGCTTCGTAGAGCCATCGCAGCCACGAGTGTCGTCAATTTCTTTGAAGCTTGAATCTGTGCAAATTCATTTTACAACCATGTTGTGTGACCTCACACATGTTTTCATGAGGTCATGAAAAACATGGTTTGATCAAACTAGCCGTGTTTCCATGAACATATCTTGATGCGCATTAAGAAGTATCGCATCAGAAAAGCTGGATGGAAACGGCTTGATTCGAAAAAAAACTTCCTCTGATTCGCATCAAAGTTGATACGCTCGCTTGAGGTGGTTTTAGGTTTTTCGAAAAACAGTTAATGTGCAAAAGGAGAGATGGAAACACTTTTGCCGAATAAGTTGTGACGTAGTGAAAATTTACCTCACGTAGCTGATCAGCTGTTCCCCAGTAACAGTTTTGGGTCGGCTGCAGCCCCGACTGGCAGCAGGACCCTCCTCCCGCTGTCGGCGTGTTCTCAGTCTTCTCAGTATTCCAGTAACGTGAAGAGAATTGCATTTCATTTCCAGACAGCAGTAACATCGCCAGAACTAGTTGATCTGACAGAATAATTACAACTTTCCCGATGCGTTCCTGATAACTTCTCTCCATATTCCTAAAATGTGTGGACCCTGCAAATTTAGCAACTTTTACTTCCTGCTTTACGCACGTGCGTCTGATGTAATTGATTTGCTTCAAGCCAGTTGATGGAAACACGTCTGATTCGCATTTCTTCATTTTTACATTTTTGCGAAATTGCTAAAATTTGCTCAAAATTCGATTTAAAATTGGATGGAAACACGGCTACTGATCATGTTTCTGTCGCTTCTCATCAAAAGATGTCAGTTTTTATCTCTAAAATAAAAGGTAATAAGCTTCAACTTTAATTTATTATTAATCGCTGCATATGGCATGAAATACGCAGGATAATGTTTGAAAGAGTTCACATGCATGCAGATAGAAGTTCCATACTGTGCAGGGCCAAACAAAACAAAAAAAGAGATGCTGAATGTAATTCAACTGCAATACTCTATTAGCAACTTGAAGTGAAAGAAACAATGAGGGAGAGATTAAAGAAGAGCAGGCTGTATGTTCTCTTTGAGCAAAAGCTGTTCTTTGATATTTAAAAAAAAAAAAAAAGAAGCTCAGTCAACGGGCTCCCGCAGAACTCAAACAGAAAACATGAATTTCAAAGCCAATAGAAATTGATTAATGTATTCTCTTTGAAGCCGAGTTACGTGGCCAATTTGTGCTGAGGTTTACTTTCTGATATCTGCCTGTATCACGAAAGCAGCATCATGGAGACTAAAGGACCTGCTCAGCACATGCAGTAACATCAATAAATGAAACGACAATAACATTTGAATGCAATAAATGAGCTAAGAATGTGGTATTTGTGTAACGCACAATAAGGCAAGTGATTATATGACACATCTAAAATATATATTTCTTTCCCACTTCATGTTTGGCACCAAGTGAAAACTAACTAAAAACACATCTCTTCTTATGAGCCTGTCTGTCCTACTGTATGTGTTTAACAATGATGACATAAATGACTTCAAAACACTTGATGACACACGACAATCGTTCAATAAGTAAAACAGTCAAACTGAATCTGGAAAATTTTCATTTGATCAGGAATGTAATGTCCTCTGAGGCAGAAAAAATTGATTTTTCATCCTATCATTTTTAGCCACGTTACTTATTGTTTAACCTGGTCATAGGTCTCTAAAAATACAATGAAACCTATTGAAATATTTGAATTAGAATGACCTTCATAGATTTGCAGGTTCATGCTTGAGCTGAGGAAACTCGTGCACGTGTGACGAGAGGAGAGGAGCACCTGCAGTCCGCTCAGTCTGAGCGAGGTGCCCGGCGATGAAACTCACAATGAAATCAGACAGCTAACACCCTGTAAGACTTTCACTAAACACATGAAAAAAAGGTCTTCTTGATTCATACATCTGTCAACACTAAATAGAAATGACAATATTTGATGTGTGGTTCTGTAAATTTGTATTGTATTGTCTTTATGTTTAGGCATTAATGTTTTGTTTTTTTTTTCCTTATGTGTCAGGGTTTGTTTAATTCAATTTCTTGACCTTATTATTTGTGTCTTGTATTCTTGTAGTTTATTGCTTTTTAAACATCATGGCCAGGGGACTACAGATAAAAAATAGCCTTTTGGCTAATTCTGTCTTTTTTTAACTTCTGAATTGTCTGCTTTTGAATGAATAAATAAAAATTATTTGTGCCTATGCACAAGATTTTACCTTATTATGCCCCCCCCCCATAAGAAACAGTCATATTGCTTATATTTTTATATATACATTTTTTTAATCAGAGATATTTCGTCAACCGTAGCATGAAAACAAAACTAAATTTGGCAGGTATGTAGATGTGTTCGACCAACACTGCACCAGCCACTAGTTTTACAATAGACCCCATATTGATGGAGGGGGCTCCATCTGAAAAGGGGTTGACTGGACATACAAAAATGCTTATAAACTCAAAATCTATTCAACAGAGGAGCTTCAGATTTTTTTTGTTTTGTTTAGCTCTGATGGACTATCAATTGGACCTAGTGACCCCCCCCCCCCAAAAAAAAAAAAATATATATATATATAATAATAATAATAATAAAATAAAAATAAATAAATAAATAAATCTATTCTGACTTGTGAGTTCTGGTGCATTGTGGTCATATATGCTACTTTATGGGGTATCTAGTTTGGAATGTTAAAGGCTGGAGTCATTGCAAATGAAAAAAAGAGCTAAATGGTGAATGAACAAAATGATGTTACATTAAAAAGCAGCTCATAATAATAAATCGGCTCGTGAATGATACTGTGAGACCACATTCACTCAAACTGTCAGTAAAAGAACAATGTCATTTTCTCTGCAGCGCCTGCTAAATATCAGCTATTGGAGGTTTGAACACCTAATACATTTTACAAAAGCCATTTTCTTTCTGCCAGTTGAATGCTCCGACAATACTTCATATTCCCTCCGCCGACAGCTGTGAGCTCATTTTTTAAAAACCTTTTCTTCTGCTTGTCTCCTCCTGCTGTGAGTTATGCCTCCACCCCTAACACCACCCAGAGCCTGGAATGATCAGAGTGTAAGCAGTGATTTGGCTCTGGTCATGAGATGAGATCATGAGGTTATGGCAGATATGCTGCTTTTGCTTGTGTCCCCACTTTTCTTTTCTTTTCTTTCCCTTCCCTTCACAACGAGTCTTCGACCCATTCGTTTAAGGCTGTGGTTATTTCTTGGCGGTTGAGTGTAAGACGAGGCGGCAAAGCTGCTCATGTGTGAATACACCTCTGACAGTAGTCACATTTCAGGCGCTTCTGAAAACCGCCCATAAACAACGGAGGAGGGCGAAAGATGCTTACAGAGGCAGTAAGTGTATTTGAAGTAAAGCACAAGTGTTGCTGGAGGAAGCAGCGGTCCATTCAGGAGAGTCCTGGGCTTTATGTTGATTCATTACTCTATTAGACCTTGTGACAGAGATAAGGACCAGCATGTTTCAAAGTGATAGCTGACCTCTGCGTTTTACCCATCCCGCTGCCAACACGCCCACAGTGGCCGCTGTTTTTTAAACACACACGCACTGTTAAACAATAAATAAATAAATCAAATAAAAGACGGTAAAGTAACTCCTACAAATGTGACTTTACAAAAAATAAAATACAAGAAAATCCTGGCTAGACACACAGTACTCAAAAACAAGAAAAAAAAGTGATTTAAAAGCTGACCATTTCTTGACAGAATGCATATCTCTAATCTAATCTCTCATCTAATGTCAGAGTTTCAGATTACCATCCTCTTATGATGGGAAATGGTCAAACATGAAAAGCGTCTCATGCAAAAATGCACTATTTTGCATAGTTTTGCATGATTTGTTCTGCTGCACTGGCACCAATTCCAATTTCAGCTCAGTATCAGTAAGATTGTATTCCAGCCATTTTTATTTGTGTTTTCTAATGTCAGTAAGCTGTGGTGGCCATCTTGAATTGGTCTAAATTCAAAAGTTAATCACTTGTAGACAACCCATCAATCATTTTCCAAAAGTTTCATTTTAATTTCTTATAGAATAAGGAGATTTTTCCAGTGATGCATACAAAATAAATACCACATAACACCACACGTATGCAAAGCACCAGAGCTCAGAACTCACCAGCACAGATTTATTGTTTCGGGTGGGGGTCCGGAAGGGGTGGTGGGTGCTCATTGGTGGGCCCTATGGACAACACTTCATCGGAGCTAAAAAGCTAAAAAAAATCTGAAGCTCCTATGTTGAGTTTTTGAGTTATAAGCAATTTTAGATGGAGCCCCCTCTTCAATGATGAAACAGTATGATCTGTATACATATGGTTTGTTCTAGAAAGATCTGATGCTTTTAGTTTTGTTTTGTTGACTGAAGATTATTGTTGCTTGAGTTCATATTTTAGGAAAAAGGGGCAGACATAAGATTTTTTTCTTCTCTCAGCCTTTCATTTCATTTTATTTGCATTTTCTTTTCATTGTACATAGAATTGTTTGTCTTTTTAGGAAATGAATAAAGTTTGAAACTAAAAACTAAAACAAATATGGAGTCTATTGTAAAATCGTTGGCTGTTTTCCGTGCTGTGGCTGACCAAAAATCACTGAAATAAATTAAATTATTAATTAATTAACTAATAATTTAATAAATAGATAAATTATTAATTAATTAAACAGTACAAAAACAATGTGACATCTGCTCCGCGTGCAGGGGGTCATAATAAACAGACACAGATAAAAACAGTGTTTCTCCACTTTAATAAGTAAAAATAATAAATAAATAAATAAATTGTGCAGTAATATTGCACATTATATTTATTTTATATTATATTTGTTTATTAGGTTTCATGGAAAAAGAAGTGGACAATCTGATCAGTGTGGTCTTATAGATAAAACAACAAGCAGCATTGTAAATTTAACTGCATGAATCGAAACGTGTGTTGGTAGCTAAATATAAAAGTGAGCCTGTTTGACTGTCAAATATTTACTGTATATTCAGACTGTTTCTCCACTTACTGATCCAACTGATAACACATTTCCTCCTGATGTTTTAGTGCAGCACTAACTCATTTAGGAATATATTGTTTTTGTTTTACACTGAAAGAAATAAAATCGTCACAAATGCACAGCGACATAGCATAAATGAACTGACTCATTTTTTCCTCAGGTGGCTGTATACTGACAGCATCAGGAAACATTTGTATCTGTTTGTGGTCAAATTAACTATTACAAAACGTATCTTTTTTTAAATTTAATGTAACCCTGGAATAAGTAAGAAGTCTTCCTGGAGATGCCACCACTGTTAGGGAATTGTTTTGTCTAAAACAACTTTCCATTTAGCTCCTACACATTATTTATATTTATGCTAAAGTTGAACAGATAAATGGAGCCATGTTTTCTAGTGGAGCATTGCACAGTAATGAAAAAATCAATGGTGTTCACTTTACCTGTCAGTTGTGCCTAAAGCTCTTTTTGTTGCCTCACGCAGTTGTTTGAGTTTCCAGTGTCCTCTCTTGTATTGACACATTTTACCAGAACAGCCCAAACTGCAAGATGACTGACAGTTTACGGGACCATTGATGCTACCTTTCAAACTGTCCAGCCACTCTGCAGAAGGAGGGGAGTCTGAGGAACACGTACCGTACAGCACATCACTGGTTCTGTGTCCATGAGCTGTTTGTGCTGCTGCCGTCTGGATTTCCAAAAAGGAACCAATAAAATATTTATGTTTCTTTGTTTGTATTTATTTTGTGGAGGATCTAGATCTGGGTTTTATGCAGTGGTGGGATGTAACAAAATACAAGTACTCAATGTTAAATAACCTCAAAAAAGAGCTGTTAGTCTCGCTGTGATATCGGGCCAAAATATCAAACATGTAAAATATCACCGATTTGAGATCGGAGCGGTCCTGACGTCTATCCGAGCTGACTAAATCACTCTTAACCCACCACCCACGGCAGGAATATCTGTTCAAACTACCTTTAGAGCCATCACGATAATCTGGACGTTCTTAAGATTGTTGGAAGGGCAAAATCGAACTAGATTTGGGCACAATTATCCTGTTGTGTGACGCAGGCCTTAGTGCCCAGTCCACACGGGCTTACAGGACACATCAACACATATACAAACAAGCAGACAGACATAAACATTCTTCAAAAAAGAAGTGGCTTTGAAAGTAATCAGTGGCGAGAGGGGAATTGCTGTAATTGGTCCACTGAACCACTGCAAAGCAGGAAATTACCATTAGACCCTTCTTTAAGAAGAGCTGGGTGATTCTGCATCACCCGCTGGAGCATCAGCAGCACTAACACACCCAAAATGGATTCCACCACGGAGAGTCAGCCAGAGGAAATGTGTCACTCATGGCCTTATTGAAAGGACTTATTCAAGTTAACCAGTTCAAAAAAAAAAACAACAACTCCGTGGTGAATTTACAGCAAAAACATGCATCATCTGCAGCATTGTTCACTAAAATGGCACCATTGATGAAGCAAAAAATATACAAACAGTACACTTCATCATCTTGTAGACCATTAGGGAATACATTAAGCAAGTACTTTTACTTTTAACACTTTAGGTATTTTTAAAAGCAAGTACTTACTTTTACTCATGTTAATGTGGTACTCTTACTTTTACTAAAGTACATTTTTTTGTCTGTTTATATGTACTTTTACAGTGTCGGGGTACTTTCTCCACCACTGGTTTTATGGTGGTGTGTGGCTTTTTTATGGTGTAAGTTGTTCCTCTTTTTGTTGTATGTGTTGTGTTGTTTTCTGAGTTTCACAGACAGCAGGTTCGGTTTGGTCAGTGATCTATTTAATCTGCTGACATGCAAATCTCCTCTGCAGCTAGAGCTGGGAATAATGCTCCTCCTCTACACACTGAGAGAAAAGGTGCTATTCACTTCTATGATAACTGTCACAAACAAATGTAAAAAAATATGGGGCTAATTTGAATCTGTCCTTCCAAGCAAACACGGTCCACAATTTTTATTTGGATAAAAATTTGAATAAATCTATAAAAAATAAAGGCATGAGCATTTTCTTTATATTCCTGTGAACCACAGGAAATCATGATGTGCCATGAAAACACATCAACAAGGGTTTTGTAAGGATAAGATCAAATTAACCCTATGAACTTGTTCTGACCTATCCTCTAAAAAAAGAGGAAGTCACAGAAAACCTTCAGTTGTTCTTTACAAACTTCTGGAAAGAGAAACTATCTTGCACAACAGCTGTTAAACCTGTTGGATGTCACAAGCCTTTGCCTTACTAGGAGTTGTTTTTGTTATTTTGCTTGCATCGGATAAGAAAACCTCACACCCAATTATTGAGAAATCAATTAAAGCCTTTATGGTCACACACTGGAAAAGTATTGACACACAAGTGAGGCGGCGCTCCATCTCCTGTAACAGGTGCAGCCGAGTGTGGAAAAACATAAGCATTTCCCTTATTCGAGGCTTCTCTTCTGCACCATCCTTATGAAGGTGTGAGGAGCCCCGTCGCTGTGAAAATGTTTTTTTTTTTTCTCAGCTTCATTCAGAACAAAGTTGTTAAATTTATTACTTCTTGTAGCGTGAATTTTTTTAAATACTATGGAGCGTCTTTGTTGTTGGTTTTTGACTTGTTTCTTTCTCCATCTGGAAAGGAAAGAACTGGAGGTAAACAAAAATAGAGTTGTAAACAATTTAAAACATATATATTTTAGTGAACCACAAAAAGTCAGCAATTTACTTGTAAATTTGTAGCTTAAGCTACTAATTTAAATACTGTTTAAAGGTGACCTAATATGGGGGTCCTAGAACAAGTTAGGATCCATCTGTGGGCTATACAAATCATGTTCATTTGATTTAATTCATAAAATTAATCTAGCTAATAATGACATTTCACCCTTTCAGTTCTGCCTGTTCTTTAGCTCTCTTCAGAACATGCTGTAAGCATAAGTTGCTATGGAAACCACCTCCCTTTGTTTACATTAACTCCGCCCCCCCCACCAGAAGTTTCCTTTAGTTTACTTTCAGTTTCTTTTCAGTTGAAAGTACTATTTTTCCAAAGTAGTTAATGGTGAAATTATTTACATAAACTACAACTTACTGTGTTAATATTGCTAGAGCATTGCCATCAAAAAATAAAATTAAATAAAAATAAAATTAAGCCACACATCTCTGTCAGCTACTTGTGACATCACAAGTAGCGATGTTAGAAAACAGGTCATTTCATGAAACACAAAAAATACATTTACTTACAGTAAAAATACCTCTGAGTGCATTTTCTTTCATGCTTGAACCGTTTTTAGAAGCAAACCCAAATGTAAGTTAAAAAGAATGAAAAAAGTGATTTTTGCATGTTTGATCCCCTTTAAAGGCATGAATGTGCAATAATCTCTGGAGGTAAGTGAAATTGTGTCACTCAGCAGTCCTGTTTTTTCATCCTTTGTACTTTTAACATCATTCTTTCTCCTAAAGCAGTTTTTTTCCTCAGCACTGGAGCTTTTGGACCTAAATATGAGTATTTTGAAAAAACTATTAATCAGTAACAACCAATAATAGCAAAATAAAAAAAATGGGAAATGCTTTGCTTTGGAAGCCTTTCCTGGCATAACCAGGGCTTGAACCCTCTGACCACTGAGCCACTGTGACCCCACTTACCTCCTAGGTGAATAATTATTATTTGAAAGCGTTGCTATTTGAGCACACGTAGACAGTATTTAATTAGCTGTGTTATTATCACACAACACTACTGGTGAAAGTCACTAGCACTCTATTAATCTGAGTTCACATTCTTTGCTCAGCCACACATGCATGACATCCTGGCAGCAGCAGCAGGGTCTTATCCACTCAGCTGGAATTGGGAGCAGTGTTTAGGCGTTCCACCAGGGGCCAAAGCTCCACTGAACCATAGCTCATAACTGTGCAGACTGTCAGCCCAGCTAATTGAAATCAAACATTACTAATAAAAAATATATAATTATCAATGGTTAAGAGATAATTCTAAACTAGGTGTTTAGTAACATAATTTGCCCAAAATATATGTTTTATTGGTAATGATTGTGTTAATATTTTTTTTTAATTAAAAGAACAATCATTACTATATTTAAATGCTTTGGAACAGTACAGATTGTTGCATGGAAAACAAACAAAACTTTTATTTTCCAAAAGGGAATTTCCAGGTCAACTCAGAGCCAAAAAGCTAATTGTGTTGGCAGGCCTCAAAGTCAAGATATGTATGTGTTGTTGGCAAGAAAGTCTTTGTCATCACCTACCGCCAAGATGTAAATGTGGAGGATAATGTGTTTACTGTTCGTGTATGTGTGCATATGTTTGTGTATGTGTGTGTACCGGAATGTCCCATGGACCACTGGACAGATTTTGATAAATCTCCAAAAGTATTAAAAACAAAAAGGAAAACACTTACCTTGCCTTTGTTTTTAACTAAACCTTAAACTTTAAGCTAAACTGAGGCAGCACAAGCATGCACTGGATCCTGCTTCTTCCTGTTTGTATAATGCAATAGGGGAGAAGCTGACCCAAGAAGGACCGCCCACCTTATTCACATAATGAGGCAGTAATGCAAAAGGTAAAGTAAAAACAGGAGACCGAGAATTGTATAAGCAACACATAGAAATTAATAAATAATAATAATAAAATATAATTTAAGAGACATAAATGCATGTACACAT
This sequence comes from Anablepsoides rubrolineatus, assembly GCA_031762495.1. Classification (NCBI taxonomy): domain Eukaryota; kingdom Metazoa; phylum Chordata; class Actinopteri; order Cyprinodontiformes; family Rivulidae; genus Anablepsoides; species Anablepsoides rubrolineatus. The sequence continues at coordinate 3,563,502 of JARVGW010000427.1, read as the reverse complement.
AAAAGGAAAAACCTAATATTTTTTCAAAACAGTAAAATTTAAATTATGTGGTAAAATATATAATTTATTGGAACTAAGCTGGAAAAATAAATATGAAGGTCAATTAAATTATAAAACATGAGGTAAAGTTAACTTTTTTAAATTTAATTTGTGCTTTTTAAGTGTATTTATTTATTTGTTGGTTCATTTATACATTTCTGCTTTTATTTCTAATTCTGTCAGTTTGAGTCCTCCACGTATTTCGATGTACAAACGTAATAACAGAAAAATGTAAACATGTATTTGCATTAAAATAATAAATGTTTGATGAACCAAAATAATCTGTACTTCTACCTAAAGTTGAACTTTTGTCACACTGTCCATCCATCCATTATCTTCAGCTTGTTCCAGACTGGGGGTCTCGGGGGCAGCAGCTTGAGCAGGGAGGCCCAGACCTCTCTTACTATTGCCACCTATTCCAGCTATTCTGGGAGAACTCCAAGGTGTTCCCAGGCTAGACCGGTCTCTTTAACCTGTCCTTGGTCTTCCTTTACTACACAGCTGGACATGCCTGAAGCACCCCGTTATAGGGAGGCATCCAGGAGGCATCCTAACCATGATGCCTGAACCACCTCAACTAGCTCCTCTCGATGTGGAGGTCACAAAAATAAATAAATAAATAAATTTGAGTGCAGAAACAATAATCTGTCACATTCTTTATTTACAAAACTGTTCTTTCCCTGGGATCAGCACCTCGCAAGACTTCTTCGAATGCTTCACTGAATGTTTAAAGCTGAGCCGACGCTTTGATTTTTAGTCAATAAATTTACTTTGTTTGTCTTAGTTATCAAAACAAACAGCTGCCATTTGTCATAGCAAAAAAAGATAAGTGAAACACAAAGACTTAGCGTATTGATTTTTTTTTTGACAATTTATTACAAAGAAATGCCAAGCAGAACGTTCCAGAGATGCAACAAACCCAGGCAGTAGAATTTGTCTGACCTCAAAATGTCAGAGAGCTAATCTGAACAAAGTTTATCAGTGAGAATAAACAACGCCACCGGTCTCATCATGACTGCAAGGTTGTATCGCTTAAAGGGCACCGAGACCTAACATGAGCTGTGAAGAGATATGTGCTGTTCGTCACAATTATCATACATGTAATGAGGACGATTGTCAGTGAACGTTACTGTCTCTGCAACACTAAACACTAGTTCCACTCAAAGCCACGACATGTGGTTTTGTTCCAACGAAAAGCTGAACTCTTTCAACAAATTTATTATTGTGTGAATGCATATCAAACTTATCAGCATTCACACAGTTGAGATGATCCATTTTTCCCCCATTTGTCTCATTTCATGTTTTGTGTGCTATTTAATGCATCAAAACGTTCAGCTCCTTCTGATTATTCCAGCTATGACTTTTGGTATTTCAGCAATTTATACTTTTTGAGATGTTCTGATTTTTCTGCCTTTTTTTTGTCTTCGTTAAAAATGACTCTGTCTTCAACATCATTAAACTCTTCAAAAGAGTTATTTTTATTATAATAATTATTTATTGCACATCTTTTAATTTGGTTCTGCTTTTTAACTTATTTGTTCTAATTTTAGCAACTTTCAGCTCTTTTTTTTAATTTTAGGGTTTTTTCCTGTATTTTTGCTGTTTTATATTCTTCTGCTAATTTAAACTTTCAGCTCTTTTTTTTAATTTTAGGGTTTTTTTTCTGTATTTTTGCTGTTTTATATTCTTCTGCTAATTTAAACTTTCAGCTCTTCCATCAGCTTAGTTCTGCAACTTATATATTTTTATGCTTCTTTCAGCTGATTTCTGCTGTTTTCAGCTGTTTCTGCAATTTTTGGTACTTTTTTGCTATTTGCAGTTAATTTTAGCATTTTTCAGCTAAAGTCATATTTTGTTGAACATTACAGCAAACAGGAGCTCTTTCCTCTTTTTCCTTTATACCAGCTTTTTCAGCCACTTTTCTGCTAATTTCAGCTTTTTTTTGTTATTTCACAACAAATCACATTATTGTTTTGCAAAAATCTTTAAGCCTCAAGCATTAACGCTGCATTATCGCAGAAAATGCTAATTCTCTAGTTATTTTTTTTGTTTAATACATTTTTTTCCATGGTTTTATTGTCTCAAGATTATTTATGAAAGTTACACTTCTTAAAAACATTTCTTATTTGTTTGTCTGAACCATTCGACCAGTCTGTGGCTTTTTATGCTTACATTGCATAGAACTCTGTCCTGAAATAAACTGCATTTGAAAACATAGAATATTGATCAGGACTGCAATAGTACTTAAGAGATTAAGTTACTCTGAGACCACATCTATAATAAGATTAAATTTGTTCTGGAAGAACTTTGGTGCAAACAGAAGTCACAGTTTTACATTTTTTTTTTTTACATTTTTGTGCTGCTCCTGATGATGATGATGTTTTATTGTCATTGTACAGAGCACAATGAAATTACAGACCTACAGCATCTAAGTGAGGTTTGGTTAATAGACAGTTTATGATAAAGAGACTTGCAATTTAAAAAGAACGGCATGTATCTCTTCTAACTGTCAATCCACAATGTGCTGCTTTCACCTTCACTGCCTCTTGTTTACATGACTCATTTGAACCTTGTGGCTACATCTCCCACTGCCTGACCACATCTACGTCTCACAGTGACAATTAGACAGCCTGACTTTAGCTCAGCTAATATCAGCTGCTCTGTTCCTTTCTGCTCGTGATGTGAGAGAAATTCACGCAGGGATGTAAAACATGTCACATGAATAAAACCTCAAATCGTGATTTGCTTTCCTGTATAAACAGAAATGAATATTGACAATCATTATTGGATGTTGACTCTCATTTTATTATTTCAGTGTATTAACAATAAATGTTGCTCTTTTTGTAGCTTGTTGGGCAGAATCCAGACAATCAGTTTTGACAGTCATGCTGGCTTCCAACTGACAACTATTTAAGTAGCAGGCATTTTCTGATTTGATCTGCTTAGGGAGAGTGTTTTATCATTAGTTTGTTGTTGTCAGTGTGACCAAATGAGTTTATTACAGGCTGCACTGTAATACAGTTGGTTAGCACCGCTATCTTGGAGCAACAAGGTCTGGGATGAACAGGGTACCCAGCCTCTCTCCCATACTGGACTACTAGAGGCACCAGCTCCCTGCTGCTTTGAACTAAACAAGTGAGCATAGAAAATAGACAGATATATTCCTTTCAGGAAAACTGGTGCCCATCTCCAGCAGTCAGTAGCTATGTTTACATGCACAAAATTCTTTGATCGGATTGAAATGTCCGTCTGTCTGTCTGTTTTCTGCTGCTTATCTGGGATCGGGTCGCGGGGGCAGCAGCCTAAGCAGAGAGACCCAGTGTTCCCTCTCCCCAGCCATTTGGGCCAGCTCCTCTGGGGGAATCCCAAGGCGTTCTAAGGCCAGCCAAGAAACATAGTCTCTCCAGCGTGTCCTGGGTCTTCCTATGGGCCTCCTCCTACACTGTAAACCCAAATTAGTAATCATTACTAAAGCCGTTTATGGTAAGTGATTACACCGGGATGTCTAGTTTTT
>JARVGW010000427.1:3539162-3557551 GCA_031762495.1 Anablepsoides rubrolineatus | reverse complement strand
CGCTTCACCACGACAGACCGGTACAGCGCCCGCATCACTGCAGACGCAGCACCAATCCGCCTGTCGATCTCCCGCTCTATTCTTCCCTCATTCATGAACAAGACCCCCAGATACTTAAACTCCTCCACTTGGGGCAGGACCTCCTCCCTGATCCGAGGAAGGCAACCTACCCATTTCCGGCTCAAGACCATGGTCTCGGATTTGGAGGCACTGATCCTCATCCCGGCTGCTTCACACTCAGCTGCGAACTGCTCCAGTGAGAGCTGGAGATCACCACCAACCTTATTTGTGCACAAATCTATCTTGGTTAAAGCTCTACAGTTTCTATCAGAAAGATTCCTCCGTGCACAACAATGAGTTTTTGATTGTTTGATTAATGTCAGCTTCGGGTAGCCTACAACATGAACCTCTGACCAATCACACAGTTAGTTCTTATGTGAAGGGGGGTAAAATGTTTGGCCAGAGGGTTGCGATGAGAAGCTGCCGAATTGTCAAAAATATGACGCAATTTTCGTCATTAAACTACAACAATGTGATCCAATTTCTAATGTTCAGTTGCAGCATGCTGTGCACTTTACCCTTTAGCTTAACACTCATGTCTTTGTTCAGTGGGAGGAAACTGGAGAGCCCAGAGAAAACCCACACATGCATGGAGAGAACACGCAAACTCTACCCAGAAAGGGCCTCTGCTGGGATTCAATCCAGCAACTGTCTCACTGGGAGTCAACAGTTTTACCAACTGAGCCACCATGTTGCCCTTAAAAGTACTAATCAAAACCAAAAAGGGGCAACAACAGCAATATTCCTAATATCTATGCTTTTCCAGGTGAAGGGCTCCAAAACACACGTTTCCACTGACTTTCTTCAAACCTTTGGTGTTTAAATGTTGTGGGCGACAATAGAGATTACATTACAGGAGCTTTAGTAACTAGGAAAAATTACGGCAAAAGCATTTTTAGGAATTATAAAAAGCACTAAAGCAAAGATTTGCATGTTCATTGACTGCAGCTGTACACATGGACAGCTGTGTATGTGAGCGTGTTTATCTGGGTGCAGCAGGCTTCGGTTTCACTGAGTTACAGCAGGAGAGGCAGACTTGGCGCTCCAAGATACTCCCAGAGCACCAGCAATTAATGATGACAATTTAAATTTTGATGTGCTGGGCATTGCCCAGGCACCCAGGGCTAGACAAGTTGAGGAAGTCACCTATCTAATAGATGCCACACGATATTAATGTAAAAAGGTGCGCTGCCTCTAACCTGGCAGCCACAGGAAATCAATCACCTCACCAACATTGCTTTCTTCTGACAAATATACTCTCAGAGGCCAGGTAGCAGAGCTAATGGCCTCCAAAGTATTTCTGTCAAAGACACAGCGCCTATTAATTATTCAGTCACCTGTGCTGCGGTGCAACCTTACAATATTTACAATGCTGCGAGACGCTGCTCTCCCACCGGTTTGCTGTCCCCGTGGTGGTGAGCTGCTTTTGCATGAGCCATAATTCCATCTGCTCCACTTCTGCTGAGAGAGGGAAGGAGACAAGCTGCTTTCATCCCTTATCAAGAAACATGCCGGTCTCCTGAGGAGCATGAGAGTAAACACGACGGAAGGCTGATGAAGGGTTTGCATTGTCTTTAAGACATTAATGAGCCAGGTAGGATTTCATCATTACGATGTAGCGGATGAAGAAAATCACTGTGTTCAGTGGTCCCTTTTTTACCCCCACTATTCTATAAAAGCATACAAAATATAGCTGACCATGTGTGAACAAAAAAGTATTTGCTATGTGGAGAAAAAGAAATCAGATTTTTAATTCTGAATTGTTGAAAAGGTTCTGACCCAGGAGGGTGATAGCACACAATGACACACAAAGAGCACAATGGTCACAAATCCAGCTGTTACCAGACAACCACTAACCACCCCGCTCCCCCATCCCCTTCTTTTTATTTCTACCCACACAAGGAGGATGAGGGGTTGGTTCAGAAGGAGGAGAAGAGGAAGCAAAGGAGAGATAGAAGATGCATTCAGGTGCATGTGGGAAAAGTAGTAGAAATTAGATTCCTTCTGAAACAAAAATAGATACAAACAACTGGGGGGAAAAACAGATATATATTCAAGTGCAGTTTTTTTTTCTAACATGTGATAAATCACTTCCATCCAGCACTCACATGTAAAATCATAAATTAAAGTTTATCATTGCAAAGTCATATATAAAGGCTGATCAAAAATAGAAAAAAAAATCTTGAAAAAAAATCAAGGCAATGTTTTTCTTATATTGATGATTAATATTCCCTTGAATTAAAAAATTGTAAGCAAACTGTCAACTACCATGTTGATTACCTACAGAAACAGATTGAAAATTGGTCAAAATGTAAACATGCAAGTGTAGCATAAATTTCACCTGAATCAAGCTTGGATGTGGCTTTCAGCAGATTCACCTAAATGCTCTGTAATATGCATTTGAACCAAAACCACAATGTTTCCATGTGAAACTAACATTTTTGCATAATTTTTAAGTTTTATGGTTTTTAAAATGTGTCTTATCTGATTTTATTTTTTATTTTGTTGTTTGTTTTTATGGCTTATGACATTTTTTTAGTGTGATATATTTTTAAAAATAGGATTTTATTATTTGTCATGCAGATTACAAATCAAATTTCGGTTACAAATAGATAACAGTTAGTGTTCCCTCCAACTTTAGTCTTGCCTGCATGTGTTCACGTTCATCCTTGTCACTTGACACATTTCACATGGTTGAAAAGTTTTGTTTACAAAACAAATACCCACATACGTTTTTAGATGGTACTATTTCTTGGCTTTCCAAGACACATCAAGACATTATTTTGTACATTTTCTGCTACTTTTACATTGGATTTTATGTTTTTATTGTTTTTAGAATAAGATGCTTCCCACAAAAAGCAGAATATGGATCTTTTCTTAAAATTGCATGGCAATATCTTGAACATTAAAGAAGTTATGACCCTTAATAGATGAGAAAAGAGCAAACTGGTCACCATGACCCTATTAGATCAGCTATGAATTGTGGCAGAAATCATGAGCTTGATTTCACCTAAACAAACGTCCATAACTTCAATTCTTGAGATAACCACAGGATATTGTTATTTTGTAGGGTTTATATTGTTCCTATAGAATCTATTGTCAGATCTGATTTTTTTTAATGAAAATGTTAACCTAATAGCTATAGTGCATTGAAATAAACCAAAGTTCAACTTAAATTAGTTATAACCAGTGCTAAATGTGATTTCCTCATTGCTTTTCACTTCCCTATTCTCATCCAAATTAAATTAAATGAGACACATTAGCCAACCAAGTTTTTTAAACGTTACAAGCCAATATCTGGTGTTTTTGTATATATTTAACACGAGCCAGCCAGCACCACGTTTGTGTGGAAAGTGCGATGTTGTTTTCACCTACAGCCCTTGAACGCCTCATAAGCGAGTAACTGGGTCACGTGACAAGCTCAGCTAAGAATGCCGTGACGTGCCCCAGCCTCGTCAGTGAAGCGGTGTCCTAACAGACAGTTCTCGCGGGCCAGCCAGCCGCTGCTTTTTCCCGGCTGAGAGTTCTGGCGGGGGTCGAGGGGGTCGGGCCAGCGCGAAAGGGAAAGAGAAACAACAGCAAGGGGCGGAGTGGCAAGAAAAACAACACAGCCCGGAGGTGAAAGTATGAGTTATTGCTCGCGTTTTTCTCCTCCACCAGGACTCGGGGGGTACATGTTCTCGCCAGTGACTGGACTCGGATGGAAGTGGAAGGGGATGTTTTTGTGATCTCGTTTTCCTGCTTTTTTAATTTTTTTATTTCCACTGAGCTTCTCCCGCTCAGCTCCAGCCGCACTCCTGCGCCTCTCAGCGCCGCTACTCTGCCGTCCTTCCAGCGGATCTTTCTCCAGATGAAAGTGCGTGGATGCTTTTTATTAGATTCTCCACACTGAAAATAATAAACAATACATTTATTTGAAGAGTTACACCAGTTACTTGAGCGTGTGGGAATGAGGACGACCAGGGACGTCACACACCCAAGGTGTCAATGCAATTAGGGAGACGGGTGTGGAAGTCGGGGGCTGAAACCCGGCGCGGAGAGGCGGTGATGGCGGGTGAAGGTATCGGGGTTCACGCTTCCCACCAGCCGACCGCAGCAGCATGATTTGGAGGAGGTATACGCAGCACTGCACGTCCCATCAGTCCTCCACATCCTCATTATTCATTTAGCCTCCCCCTCCTTTCTCTCCACTCCATTACATCCACCTTTCTCAGCTGCCTTGGATCCATGTAGCCATCAATCAGCCACTCCATTTAGCTTTACCCTTTTTTTTTTATCCCCTCAAGATCATAGATCTCATCTTCATTAGATACTTTCTGGATCCTTAATGGCTCAGTGACAGGGGGCCCTTTACAAGGTGTTCCAGGCAGGTGAACCTTAAAACTCATTAATTCAGAATACTTTTTTTTTTTTTTTTTTTTTTTTACTTTTAAGTATAGACCAAGTTGATAATCTCACTGGGTTGTGACAATATCCAAGATGTCTTGTTTAATGTAACTTCTTTGCTTGAGTCCAAGAGGTGCACTGCATCACTTGGGTTTTGAACATGTGTTTAAAAAAAAAAGTGCAACAACTTTCCTCTCAAAATAGTCACACAGTTGTCTTTGGCAACTCCAACCCCTTTCAGATTCATCTGAATTAAGTTGCAGGTGTGGCCAACCAATTTATAGAGCTGGATTTTAACTTCTGCACAGATACGAGTCTCTCCTCTGACAGGAAACATCCGGCTCCATCGTCCAGGTCTGATATTTTTGTAATATTGTTATAATAATATATTATTAGGGATGTAAGGAGGTATAGATGCACTGAAATATCACAATATTTATTTTACTGATACTGTAGGGATTCTCAAAAGCACTGTATTGGTTTTTAAGTAAGGCTAAACAGATGGATGTAGTAAGAGGAAATGTGAAAACAGTTCTCACTGTTCAGTGTTCTGATTGCATAAAAAAGAACTGAATTGAATGCATAGTGTACTCTTTATACTGAGATTTTTATTTGTTTTGTTAGAATGTTTTAGAGAAAAAATGGCAATATATTCAGTATCGCAATATATTCCAATTGATACTACGATTATGACCCTGTATTCTTGCCAGTACATAATTATTGAAAACTAGTTTAAATCTGCCTGTTTGCATTTCAAAGGTCTAGTTTGGCAAATTAAATCAATAAAATGCGGACAACAAAATAATTTGCAGGACCAATCAAACAGGTTTACAAGCCGTGCAAATAAAAAAACAGGCTGTCGTTTTCCAAAACTGTCAGAATGCAACCACCTACCTCAGTTGTCTGGTTGCAAACATTACTAGCTCAGTGAGGCTGCAGCTGTAAAATTTGTGCATTTTCTCATAATATTTCCACAATTACGAGCATCTCAGTCTCCCAACTGTCACAGCTCAGTGAGATACCACCTTAATGTATTCATTTACACACATTTAAGTTTAGAGAACCTGCCAAGAGGGGGAAACTATGGAGTTTGCATTGATTCAGATCGATGTGGGAAGCTTTATTTTCACTTCGCTGTGTCAACCTGCCTGAGCTATTTGGCACCTCAAACCCTTCATGCTTAATGATAGTTGCTAAATTCTGCAATAAACTTTAAAAAAAAAAACATAAAGGTGGCCAGCTTTATCCTCTGAGTGTATAAAACATTAATAGAGTTTATTCTCTAAGAGATTTCAGTGTCTCGTGCACAAAAGCTGTGAAAACTTGGTGGAACAAACATCCTGTTAGAATTAGGAAGAGTTGGAACACGATTAGATGAGCTGGGTATCACTTTCAGGGTGAAAGAAAATTGCCGTCATATAATATTTACTGCAGCTACAATGGTTCACATCTGCCAAAGCTTTATTTCCCAAAGGTCTCTTGTATTTCTGAGTCCAGTTTTAAGAGGCTGCTCAATCCTTTTTTTTTTTTACAGCCGTCTTTAATGGCTAACAAATCTAAATGTTGGGCTGTATCCCTGTTTATGGCTCTGTGCACTAAAAGATGGGCACTCTACATGATTTTGTTTGCACCCCTGTACATAAACGCTGACAGACTATATTTAAGATGTTCTTAAACTTTAAAATGGTTGCAGATTCATCCTGCTTTTATTGTTTTGATAAGTTTCACAATGTCCACATTTCATTTGAAAACCAGAAACAACCACACCTAAACTAATAAGACCACTCCCTCTGTTTGAAGAAGCTGTTTCAGCAACACCAGGGCAGAATTTCCTCACTAGTTTTCCACCAAAGATTATTTTTTTGGGTTAACTGAGACTTTAAGAATTAACTGGGATCATGTTGTGTAATGAAGGAGCTCAGGTGGCCTGTTCCACTTCTGACCAAGTTATACTTATTAAGGAAGAAAGAAAAAAACAACTCTCAAGCAACTCTTTGACTACTTTTTATTTAATGGTGGTTCTTGATTATAAGAACAAAAAAATGGCTGATTTGAGCACAACTAATCATTTTTATCATCATTTTTGAATTCTGGTCCAACTCAAATCTGAATAATCCACCCACATGAGTACACACATTACCAGACGTCCATTGTTTGTGCAACACAGAGGCGAGACTTAGTTTCCTTTTTTCATAATCATTCTTGAGACGTGTGTGTGTGTGTGTGTGTAGACACAAGGATTCTCCTGCAGAACAAGAAAACAAGATTAAATCATGGAGCAACATTACTTGTTGCACTGCTGTTAAAAAATAAACTGGACTGCACAGCTTTGTACATTGTTACAGAAAAAGCTGCATTGACACTTAAACAAAATGTATATAAACTCTATTTAATAAATAGAGAAACTGCATTTCCTGCAAAAATGCAGTGTGAATGCTTATTGCTAAATAATAAGCTGCTGAAAAAGCAGAAATGTTTTTTTAGCTCAACTAAATTAAACTAAACCAAACTAAACTATTAATGCTTGCTGAATTTTAACAATTGAGGCGGATCCCAGAATAGTTGCTGAAATTTGTTGAGCCAATCCAAACTGTAACAACAAAAGCTTCAAGAGCAGAGAATAGCTGAAAAACGCAGAATAATGCAGATATAAAAAGTACTTGGAGGGGCAGAACAAGCTGATAAGTGCAGGAAGTAAGTAAAAGGAACAAAAATAAAATTAAAAATATCAAAAGAAGAAGTTGAAATTAGCAGAAGAATAGTAGAAAAGTTTAGAATGATGGCTAAAAATGGTCAACTAAATAGAAACCAAAGGAAGCTGAAATTAATTAATTAATTAATTAATTAATTACAAAAGCAGAACCAGAACAAATTTTTAAATGTCCAGTAAAGATTTTTTTTAAATATTTTGAAGGGTTTACAGCTCCATTTAATTTCAGAAAGAAAAAAAATATTGTAAAAAAGCTAAATATATATATAAAAAAAGTATAAACTGCTGAATTACAAAAACTCATAGTCAGAATGTTCTGAATGAGCATGAATGAATGTTTTCATATATAGGTTTTTGAAATAGCACAACAGTTGTTGAACAAGATGTGTGCCAAAAATTATATGGAAGAAAAAAATCACAATAGTGTAGGCAATTCTTCTATTACTAAAAATTAAAAAGAGTAAACACAATTTCATTCGTAAGGTTTCTTCAGAATTCCAAAAACTTAGAAGTGCTCTTTAGAATCACATATTTTAAACCATAATGAACTGTAATAGATTTATATAAAATCATTGTTGACCATGTGTAATGCTCCACATGTGTCCTTATGTCTACCCCTGCAGTATGCAAAGCAGTCTTAATGACACCCATCATTCTCTTGTGACTCAACAACTGGGAATTAAGTTTAAGTAATACAAAAAAAGTTGTGATAATTTCTGAGAAACATCACTTTTCATCTCACTCCTGGAATTGTTGAGATAGATAGATAGATAGATAGATAGATAGATAGATAGATAGATAGATAGATAGATAGATAGATAGATAGATAGGGCCTTTATTGTTATCGTACAGAGCACAATGAAATTACATTATTTGACTGGAATCAGATGATGATCCACTGTCATTAGAAAGGTGTTGTTTAGGAGGAGCAGTTCAGCTGAATGTTAGTTATGTGATGCCAGAGAGGAGGGATGCAAATGAATTCAGTGTTTAGAGGAAGGGAGTGGCTTTTCTAACCAAATGAATTTCATTTGAACTAACACATAGGTCTAAATTCTTCAAAAAGGTAAGTTTTAAAACAGAAAAACAACTGAGTGCCCTAAAAGTTGTTTCTGTTTAGCTTCAAAAGCAGAAGCAATAATTCTGTGGGGTTTTGCCAAAACATATAGTTAAGAATAATAGGAAATTACATTTTAAATATTATGTCTGTTAAAATTGTAACATAAACCAAGTAATTGAACCTAAAGGCCCTATCACACTATAATGGTTTTGACAACTTATGAACATTTTAAAGACTTCTATGTTAAAGATGGAATTAAAAAAATCAACTGTAAGCCTCTTAAATGATCAAATGTATAACTTATTAGTGATTTAGACAAAAGTTTCTTAAGTTGGCATAGGTTGTTTAAAATGTTAGAGCATGACAGGGCCTTTAGGTCAGATTTTGGTTTGATACAGTGAAGTCTTAACGTTAGGACAGATTCACATTTTAAAGTCAGTAAACTGAGTTTAGTTTTTGTCTGCAATTAAAGATTTGATTAACTTCATGTCAATACGCAGGAAAAGCAGAAAACCTTTTTATACTAAGTTTTTGATGTTCACATTAAAATAATTTCTGTCTGGCAAAATGTTAACTTTAGCTATGGAAGGCATTAAAAAAACGGATGTTCACACTTTTTTTGACTTACAAAAAGGCCACTGAGTTGGAAAATAAAACCAATCCTGTCCCTGAACTGCTAATATTTGCACTGTCAACTTTTCCTGATACGGTGTAGATATTTCCAATCTGTCCTATTTGCTTAACAAACGGCACTATCTCTTATTCACGCAGTTGATTCAATCAGAAAACATAACACACAAATGAAGTAAATAATCTCTGGCATCAACCTTCATCTTGAGTTTGCTTATGTTTTAAAATCAGCTTATTGACATTTTTTATTAAACCCAACAGCCATTGTTAGGTTAAAATACAACAGATTGCAATCACAGAAGTGGCTCCTCTTTAGCCACAGCAGCCATGGTTTTTCTGTGATGTGGAGTAATGTTTCATTATAATCTTATGAACTCTGAGCTTCTGTTACTCTGATGAAGGCCAGGTGCTGTAACACTATCTCAATATTAAAATAAATTATATATCATGCGGTTCAGTGAAGATTGTTGCTTCTGGGCAGCGTTATTAGACAAACCTGGAGCCTCAGCCAGGCATATAATCAGTCAGGCCTGTTTCAATAAAGTAGAATTTAACCTCTATCTTCAGCAAGCAAGCTACTCTAAATGGCTCGCAAATGAGAGCTGTATCTGTTTTTTGGGAAAGTGTGTTAGGATCACAAAATCCAGTGTTTTACACTAGTGCTGGGCTGTATACCGGTTCATACCAAAAAGCAGCTTTTGTTTTTGTTATGATATGAATTATCTGAATATACCGCTTTGACTAGCCTGAACATGTTCACAACGTTACATTGTGCTCCCCAGTGAACTGTTTCCCTGGGAACACTTGTCCCGCAGCACCACTATGCACATTAGCAAGCTATTGTTGTTGTTATAGCATCTTCTCAATAACATGCAGCTGGTGGCGATTTCGCTGCTTAAAAAAACTATTTTGTTTTTGCCATCGCCGGATGTATACACCTCTCCGGTGACGTGCACGGATAGATTTCATGGGCGACGTGAGTTTGACCGATATATGGAGACGTTAACATGCTTCTATTGTGAAAAGCCAGGGGGGCTTCCGGGGGGAAGTGCTTTTGTACCAGGGTTGAGTTGACGGGTGCACAGAGGTTGAGTCAACCTGTTAAGTTTTATTAAAAAACATAAAATGATAGACCCGATAATGATCTTTGCTCAACCCTTCTTCTTCACAATTAAAATGCAAAACTATCATCTACAATCACGCAAAGAAGAATATGTAGAGGAGGTACAGTAAAAGTAAAGAAATAGTCAAGAAATTGTTTCTGTGTTGTAGAAAGTGAATAACTTCAGGTTGGCTAATCAATAAGCAGCGTTTGTACATTTTATTATCAGCTTGGCTGTGATGAAAAGAAAAATACCATCATATACAGTGATACCGGTATAACTGTTGAAAATACCGTGATATAAAATTTGGGTTATACCGCCCAGTACTACATTACACTTATTGTAGAAGGAAAATAAGTGGTTACATTGCTTATCAATACAAAGAAAGCATGCTACCATTACTAAGCTGATGTAGTGACACAGTCAGCAGAGTGCACATCCAATACGTCAACAGCGTGCCACTTCTCCAGTCTTCATTCTGATTATTGACCACTGCAGAATCGCTAGGGCTTTAATTAGTGTTAGTGTAACTAATTGGCTTGCATAGAAGTGACATTGATGAGAGGCAAGAACATGAATTAATGAGGGTAGACATTGACACATTAAATAGTACTGCTAAAAGTAAAAATGAATGTCTGACGTTCCAGTGGAATTGGCATTTATGTGGAGACCAAAAAGACAAAAAGAAAAAAGCCCAAAGCCGTTCATGGTTGCCTGCATGTGAGTGTGTGGGTGGGTGGATGCCGGCATGTGTGGGCATCCATTTCTTGTGTGTTTTCTTTAGTGCTTGTGCGTTGATGTCTGCGTGCCTCCATGTGTGTCCTCTTCATCAGAGCTTGTGTAACTAGATGTTCATTTAGTTGACAGCAGAAATCTCTCAAGCGCTCGATGTGCTTCGATGTAAAGTATGTTAACCTTTAAAACAAAGCTTGCCCTGGCCCCTCTCATTCCCCTGTAATTGCTTGCACTGGGTAAGCACACTCGCCTGAAAAGGTTATCGTGTTCCTTGTCAGTTGTCTCGATGAATGAGCAAACATAACAGAAAATTAAAATTGGAAATTTGGGAAATCTTTCTCATACTAAACCACATGCAAAGTGTTTGCACAGAATGATGCTCTGTTGTTCCAGTTCTGCAAATTATTAAAAAGTGAGCCAACACACAAGAAAGGCAGTGGATGAATTAGACGTGTTACATTAGTATTCACTGGTGTCTGCTTTCAGCTGGCATGTCTTAGTTTCTATGCGTGTGTATGATAACATAGCAGTGATGAGGTGTGTGTGTGTAGTCCAGAAATAATCATGTGTGATGTGCGCACATATTCTTTGTGTGAATCAGACACAAGTGATGATGTGAAACTCTTGTAATAAAAGACAATGTGCTTCAAATGGTGTGTGCTTGCACAGGCTGAGTATGTGCAAATATAATTACATGCAGAATACAAGAAATGGGCTTCTCCAAACTGATTGTTTACCTTAGTTTAATTGCGTATCAGTGCCTTCTGAGTATGATTGTCTTTTGTGTTTTCTGTGAACAAATACCTGGTGGACACCACAAATCCTTTTACATTTCATCCATCTTAGTGCATACCGTATGGTGTGTGTCTTTTTATTGTTTCTCTATTCTTTGCTTAAAATGATTGTCTGTATATAGTTAACGTGTTCAAAATAAATCAAACTGATATTCCTGATTGCGTTCCACGATCATGTTTGGTGTTAGATTGAGCAGCCTGGGTGATCCCAGTAAGACATTATGCAGCATTGATAGACTGAAGGTGAGTGACGGGCAATGTCTTTCACTGCCAGAGGCTGGCTCAGGGTTCAGCACCACTGCCTGCTGGACCCTTAAAACTCATTTTGACAGACACATTTCCTCCCTTGCTGCTGATGTGCAGTGGGGGGCTGATGACACTCGCTGGCCTATGTGGTTCGGAGCTGTGTTAGCTGGCACCACGTTGAGCAAACCAGCAATTTATACTTCAGCTCCAGGCATTATGCTGATAAAATAAATGCAAAATGAAGCTACCGTTTCACGATACCCAGCTAATACGTTCTAATTTAGTTTCCATCACAAGTATTTTACATTTTTAACTGTTTAACAATATTTTACTGTTCAAGATGTTGTGTATCATATTGGAGTATCAGTTGTATATTCTTTAAACTGTATGTATTCTTAATTGCTATTACCCATCTCAACAAAATAAAAATATTTATACATACATAGGACTCTTTTCCCAAAACCTTAGACTTATTTACACAAATTTATATCTGTGACTTTTGCATTTGGCCAAAATTAGTTTAGAATTGCTGTGTCAAAACAAACTACACTTAAAATGATAAAAGTTAAGCTCAGGTTTTTTGATAAATCAAATAAAAACACTTCTGTAAGTCAAATAATTGGCATGTGGCTCAGTGCCAGTGGATGTAAGGGACTTTTTGGAGCAATTCCCAGAGTGTTTTCTCAGTTTCTTTTTCTCTCTTTTTTTCAAATTGCAGGGAGCAGACACAGATGACGTAACCCTTGTTTTAACCTGAAGAAGACAAGACATCGAGCACGACCTTTTGTTTGTCTGCAGTGCCAAAGAAGAGCCCGGTTGACACCTCAATGGCCAAAGAATAGCCGCCTTCTTTTTTTCCACCGGGAGCCCTTTTAACCTTGCTCTGAGCTACACTTTGGGACTCAGATGTTTCCCTAACTGCACCTGGAGGTGTACTCCAACCCATGTGCCAGCCCGGATAACCCTCCGATTTGTTGGCAACCACATGTTTAAGGTGACTGTATGTGACTGCCGCTGCCATCTATCCTTGAGCCGCAGCAGCCATTTGCAACCCCAATCTTCACCATGCAGTGGAGACGGCGGCACTGCTGTCCCATTAAGATGACCTGGAACATCAAACGTTGGCTCTTTCGAACCCACGTGGCAGGTTTACTCTCCTTGGCTCTACTCTTTACTTTCTTCTTATTTTTCAACCACCAGGCCTGGTTGTCAGGGCGCAGTGGGCCTCGTGACAATCCATTGACCTACACCATCAGAGGTTTCCGTAGTCCGAAGGGAGAGGCGCATCAGAACAGCTCTCTGAGGAGCTTGTGGCGGGAGACAGGGTATGCAGCGCCAAAGCCTCTGCTCAACCTCAGTGTTCAACAAGCGGAGGGAGCAGCGGGAGAGCCAGCAGGAGTGGGACGTGAAGCTGGAGAAGGTGCCAGGATGGCTGTAATGGGGCTGTGGGACTCGATGAGCACTAACAACAGTTTACAGAAGGAGATGGATGTAGGAGAGAAGCTTAGTGCTCAGCCATACAACTACATTCTAAATGAGCCTTTTAAGTGCAGGGAAACCACGCCCTTCCTTGTTCTCCTCATTGCTGTGGAACCCGGACAAGCTGATGCACGCAATGCAATTCGCCAGACATGGGGAAATGAGAGTATAGCAATGGGCTTGGGATTTGTTCGACTGTTTCTTCTTGGCACACCCAAGAGATCAGATACCTTCATTCAAAGTAGCATAGAAGAAGAGAGCCGTGTTTACCATGATATCATCCAACAGGACTATCAGGACACATACTACAACCTGACCATCAAAACCCTGATGGGCATGAACTGGGTGGCCACCTATTGCCCACATGTCTCTTATGTGATGAAAACAGACAGTGACATGTTCGTCAATACAGAGTATCTTATTCAGAAGCTGCTAAAACCTGAAATGCCACCTAAACAGAGGTACTTTACTGGGTACTTAATGAGGGGCTATGCACCAAACCGAAACAAGGACAGCAAGTGGTACATGCCACCAGAGCTTTATCCGAGTGAGCGCTACCCAATTTTCTGCTCAGGCACAGGGTATGTGTTCTCAGGGGACATGGCGGAGTTGATTTATCAGGCCTCACTCAGCATACGCAGGCTCCACCTCGAGGATGTTTATGTGGGGATCTGCCTGGCAAAGCTGCGCATTGACCCAACTCCCCCTCCCAATGAGTTCCTCTTCAACCATTGGCGTGTCTCTTACTCTAGTTGTAAGTACAGCCACATGATCACATCCCATCAGTTCCAACCCAGTGAACTCATCAAGTACTGGAACCACTTGCAAAGTAACAAGCACAATGCCTGTATCAATATGGCCAAGGAGAAGAATGGCAGGTACAAACATAGAAAGTTTCATGGAGAGAGACCTCCCTGACATATCTAGTGACTAAAACCTGCCTCTGTGAAAAAGGGGGGAATGTGTTCACTGAAACTTTGGAAGAGGGATTGTTGAACTCAGCACTAAACACTAAATGAGGAAAAGCACATTGTTTTTAGTATTGTATAAAGTTGATTATCCAAAATATTTTTTTAATTTCTAAAAAAAAAACTGTATTGTAAACCTATCTAACTATTTCTAAAAAGGGTGGTGGGGTACATGATTGTGTGATGTGGAGCATGCACAAACATTACTGCAGCTCAAGATATATGTTACTGATAATTCAGGTTTCAGCTGGTAGGTAGTAATTCATGTTCTCTTCCCAAGGGTAGAACAGTATGTCAGATTTCACAGATATTAAAAAAAGTGCTGAAACAGACACGTGATGTTCACACAAAGGGAAAAGTTCATGTGGGAAAAGTTACACTACCTAGTTATGAATGAATGATATAAATCTTTAATGTTGACCAGTTGTTATGCTACCTGGTTTCTTGGTGTTTACTTTACAGATTTAAGAAGGGAGACTACTTCAAAGAAGTATATGTCATCAAATGTGTTTTTTTCTTTTTCAGTAATCTACATTACTGCACTCAGTCACATCAGTGATGACTCAGATTGTATTTTCTAAAGCTTTACATTAAGTATGACTCAGCACTTGAGTAAATGTGCAATTAATCAATTGAAATTAAATGTACTGAATTCAGTTTGTAGTTGTGTATTTTGTCTGGGTTTCTTTCTGTCAAATCAATTAAAGCAGCTGATTACTGTAAAAATAATACATTTATTGCTGTAAAGTAAGGGTGGGCAATGTTTTACAAGTATTATGGTTTACTGTTATAAATGTTCTCAAGAAAACAATTCTTTCAGGACTGATAAAATCAGATTTTAGTTTGAGAAATCAATTAAACTATTAATCTGTAAAAAATAAACTTCTTTTAGCCACACTGTGGCAATTTCCAACCAACAAATTGGTTAAACTCACTTTTTTATAAACATAATAGAAAACTAATTAAAAAGTGAAAAACAAAACAATTTGTCATTCATTTTAAACAGATCACGCCAAACCTGACTGCTAGTCAGCAATTAGTAACAGACTATTTGACAGGTAATTATTTAGAGTAGGTGTTTAAAGATGTAAAACAACTTTTTTATATTGTTGAATTTAACCCCTTTCATGTTGTAGAAAAAGTAGAGCATTTAATTAAAATGAGAGTGCGCTGTGTACTTCAGATATTAAACAGTTTGCCCTCTGTACAGTTAGCACAAATTAAACTTCTCAGCTACATACAGTACTACATAATTACCAACTAAAACCCATGAATATACAGATGGAACTTGCTGTTTTTGCTTTTTAATGGATTGCCACACAATTAATTATTCAATTAGGCTCCCAAATTTGTTTTACTTTCTTATATATATTTTTTAGCAAATAACTTCTATTAACATTTTGTACATTATTGAACAGTTGTTTTGATTTTACCTCAATTAGTGTTTTTAGATGGACAAAAATACACAACATAATCTAATTTCACAGGATTTCAGAAATTTAAAAAAAAAAGAACTGTTTAGCAGTTTCAACTGGTAAAAACCTATAAGCAGGAGAGGTTCATCAGGAGACCTCTAGTGCTGAGAGTCTTCCAGAAAGTCAATATTTCTGTTTAGATGCTTTACTTTCTTTCTTGCTTTAAACTGAACTGCTCCGTGCTTTGTGACAAGTACATGGGGTTCAGACATTAAAGTGATCGGTCAAAGGTTAAACTTAAAAGAATACATATAGCCTGGCTGACATGCTATGTTTGCTTTATGATGCTTTTTTTGCATGTCTAAAGAATAATCTGTGATCAGATTTCAATTCCATGTTCTTTAAACAAACTAAGAGAGAAGTCGCAGTTTGCCAAAGAGGCAGCAATTTGGAGAAACTAAATGAGAAACAATGGATGTACAGTTCCTACTGCAAAATTTAAAGCATTAAAAGCTTGTTTGCTGTGACCAGTCAGTTTTATGAAATATCAACACAGAAACTCTTTTTACTCTACAAGCACTGTTTGTGATCCAGTCAGACAGAAAACATGTTCATAGATATAAACAAATTAATTTAACTTCATGGTAAACACATTTTAAGAGACAAGCTCAAGCTGCTCAACTGTTAATTGAAGTAGTATTTCCTGCCTGGTTGCATTGTTTCAGAACAATCCTTTGTTCAAACCTGTTTATTAATGATCACTTAAAGGAAGTTGTAAAAAGAAAACAATGGTCAATTAAAAAAACAGGTAATACTGTAACAATATCCAAACAGAAAGACAAAACATTTAAAAAAACTTTGATCTACATTTCAATGCAATTCAATTTAGCTTATTTATATAGCGCCAACTCACAACACACATCGTCTCAGGGCACTGTATACAAAAAACAATGTAAAGAAGCCAGCAGATTGTGTTGAATCACTTTGTCGCAGCACATTGGCGACAGTGGAGAGGAAAAACTCCCTTTTAACAGGAAGAAACCTCCATTAGAACCAGGCTCAGGAAAGGTGGCCATCTGCCTCAACCAGCTGGGTTTGGGGGGACAGGAAAGAGACACTAGAGAATCCCAGAAGAACTGGTTCAGGTGTATTTTCTACTGGAAGAGAGACAAAGAAAACCCATTATTATTAGAAAAAATTATAACGAACATGTAGAAAGTATGTAAAGACAGCTGCATATTGACTGATATGAAATGCTTACATCCTGATACATCTTTCAGCCATATTGCCCAGCCCTACTTCAAACCAACCAAACCTACCTAACCAAAGGAACAATCAACAACATTCAGTTCCCCAAGGGAAATTAAATATTCAGCCGCAAATCCCTAGTTCATATTAAACTGTAAACATAGGCTCATGGTTTAAAAGGGCTGCCTGTGTTACCTGAAATGAACTATCTACAGTTGTGTTTGCATGCTGTGGTGATGCGTAGGAACAAATCTAAACAAACAATCCCTGCATTGCTCCAGGCCACCAAGAAGAAGAACAACATATGATGGCTTGAAATAGCGCACGTCAGAAGAAGGTAATTTAATTAATTAAACTAATGAAGAGCAAGCACATCATGACACACCCGCCACTCTCATTTGAATCACTTATACATTTGACTGATTCTGTCAGAGACTCTAAAATGAGTAGATTTTACACAATGGAATATTTTAGGCTTTTAATCTCTAGGCAGAGTCATTTATGGAAGAGAGAGAGAGAGGGTAACCTGGTTAAGACAGTAGAGGGAGAAAATACCAAGATGTTCAACTGAGAGAAATGGCACAACGACAAGAAATTATTTAATGCTGAAGCTACAGGCAAGAATATGGTTGCAGGTGTGAGTCTTAGATCAACCAACAGTTACCACAAGAGTTTTATAAAGCAAATACAACTGTGTTTGATATGTAGGTCACATTTTAGCTGTTAAAAACAAAAAAACCATCACTAACAAACATTTGCTGACTTTGTGGTAAAATATGTGTCAACTAAGTTAATGTGATGGAATTTCTTATTTTGTGCTTTGTAAAGCTTCTGAAAAGCCTGACGAATTTGATCATTTTTGCAAGAACACTGTCTTACGTTTTGGGAAAGAAATGAATAAGTGGGTAATTAAAGGTTTTTGCACTGTGCTGTATGCTGGTATCTCACCGGGCTGCATGGAGTTGGCAAACAACATTCAGGACGTAGCCTCCCAAATGTCTCAAGAATATCTTGCAGCCTTCATGGGTTTCTCAATTTCCTTAAGTGAGTTTCAGAGGAAAAACCACAGAAATCAATGTCTTCCCAAAGTCAACATTATCCCATTATTGGTCAATTCAATAAATACTCAAATGGTTTCAGGTATTCATCACCTCCTATTAGTAATAATTAAAGACTCAAAGCTAGAGGTTATCAGAAATATGGTTGGGTATCATTCATGCATGTCCTGTGCTATCAGAGCAGCAGATTACTAACATCCGGCAACACTCAGCCATTCACCAAATGACGAGATGAGGGAACTGAAAAAAAAGAGGGAAGAATATAAAAGCGTGGAAGAGGAAGGTGAAGTTAAAAAAATTAATTAAAAAAGTATATATATATATGTGTGTGTGTGTGTGTGTGTATATGTATATGTATGTGTGTGTGATAGACGTGCGACCTGTCCAGGGTGGACCCTGCCCCTTGCACTGTGACTGCTGGACATGGGCACCAGTGACCCTTGTGACCCTGAAAAGCAGAAGCAGGTATAGATAATGGATGGATTAAAACATATATA
>JARVGW010000427.1:3513337-3533740 GCA_031762495.1 Anablepsoides rubrolineatus | reverse complement strand
AAACACTGATGATGAAGAAATTAAGAAACTAGTATTTATAATATTTAGTTCTTGTCTACTGAAGTGTTTTTTTTTTTTTTTTTTAAGAAAAAAAAAAATAATTTTAACCCAGGTGTCATCAACATACCTGAACCAATGACTCGGTGGTGTCCCTGTAAAGGACATCAGAGCTCTCTATCAACAGGATATATATAATATGCATTACCTAATTTCCCTCTGGTATAAATAAAGTATTTTTGAATTCCTTCATGTAATGCTAGGCATTTAGCTTGATATGAGAGTAAAATAAAACATATATTATCCACCAGATTTAGAAACAGTTTCACATTATTATTATAAAAAAAATCTATTTGTGCATTTCAAAATAAGCATTGGCTTTCACAAATTTGACTAAATTGGTGTTTATAAAGCAAAATATTCAGTTGGGACAAAAACATTAATGGTGTTAAGAGGAGTTACTTTTAATTGTGATTAAAAATAACTTGTAAGTTTCTAAAAAAAAACAAGTTTTAATAGCAATACTCATGTAAATTTATTGTGGTTGATATTACACAAAGCAAGCTACAGCTACTGCATCTTGAGCTCAGGCAGAACTCTATAATGCTTTCAGACAGATGGCAGATTCCAGCCAACTCTCAAGAACTGTGTGATGAGGAGGTGCCAGCGTTGAGCCTAAACCTATTTATAAATGTAATTTGACAGTGATGCTCCACAATGTAGGAGAACTGTTGGACATCAAACCTGCCAGAGCTTCGATAAACAAATCCAACCCTGTTTAGCACTTTGAAGAGCCCTAGACTTGCGCTACTGTTTGTTTGCCACTTTGGCTGATCGCCACACAAAGCCGTGGAAGAAAGCCATTGTTATATAATGGAAACACAGGCTGCGAGTACAGTACCACTCCAAACTGAAAACTAATTTCATACATTATGGTGATGCAAAGCATTTAGTCTGTATGTAATTACACACATGTAAAAATAATGATGTTTGAAAATCTTATTGATGTCCTTAAACAACATATTAATAATGTTGCCTGTAGTGTTGTTTGTGAGACGTCTGTTACTAAAATATCTGAAGAACCTCTGAACAAATGCAAATGAAACCTGCAGAAAGTAAGCATTGCATGTACACCTATTACCAATTAACCTTTGAACTTAACACTATTTAACATGTCTGACTGACCCTAAAAACACAAAAAAGCTCATAACTTTAAAATCCAGTTTGTCTATCTGTTAGCAAAATATCACATGAACCATTGAATGGATTTTATTAATACTTGCAAAAAAAAACATTTATTGGATATATACTGTACATTGTCTTTATATATTATATGATTAACATTTGATACCAACTCAATGGTTTCCATAGATAATAATCCAAATACGGACAGGGCTAAAGTCCAGTCCGTGTTACAGATTATGCACAAAAATGAGTGTGGTTGTAACTAAAGGTTATTCTCAGGATATTGTCCAAGTGCTGCTTGTGCAACATTGTTGCTTAAAACTTTAGAAATAACTGATGGAGCCATGGGGGTTATGCTCTAAAACCCTGCATGTCATTTTCAGCAGTTATGCTTAAATGTACATACAGTATATGACGTTGGACATTTTTAAATCACGTCAAAGTTATCTAAAGACAACAAGAGAGTTGCATCTGTCTACTTAATCAGTTAGTTTCTATTGTGTTTGTTGTCAATTGTTATTTTATTTGGGGGGGGGGGTTATTCACTGAATCAAATTTTTTTGGGGGGTCAACCCCCCCCCCCCCCCCCCTGCATATTATGCATATGCATCAACATCGGCCAATACACAAATGGTTGTACAATCAATTTCATACATATTAAATTAAAATTTGGTACAGTAGAAGTATAAGTGTTAGATCTTGCAATCATGTTATAATGCTATTTTTAAGGTTATTTTTAAGGTTTGGCCAGACTACATTTTATTATATTGTAAAATTAAATAAGCTTAGTGTAAGCCTTTGGCGTGAAAGAAGGATAGATTTTTGTTTCTGCAATTAAGCTCGTAAACATGCAGTTAATATAAGCTTAGTTTTGAACATTTTTAAGAACAGCATAAATCTGCTGAAGAGGTTGTGTGAAATTAGCCTTTTTAAAATAATATTTAATATTGCATCGGCACCATCTGTTAATCTATTCAAGATCTATGACCAATGAATCTGCTAAGGATCTTTGAAAATATCCAAATGATTTAAAAATAAACAATTTCTCTGTAAAGACTCACAGATGCTATAGATTTCAGATGACTAATAGTCTATCTAGAACAGGTTATCTGAGCGAGGAGCATCAGCGGGAAAAAAAAAACGTTATCAGATGAAGAAAGAAGACACATCTAGTGTGATTGACAAGTGATCTTTAGTTGCCAAGAGCTGTGCAGAAACACCACAGCAATGAGTGATTAATGCCACAGATGGTGAATGCAGGAGAAAAAGCATCTCATGCATAGTATTACCACATTGCCACAGTAGAAACAAATTTACAGAAAATACAGACTCATTTATTTGAGTCCCCAAATCAAATAAAAGCACCTGGGAAATTGAGATGCAATGTTCTTTTCCAACCTTATTTCTGAAAAAAAGTTGTAATGTTGTGTAAAATGTTAATAAAAATGGAACATATCAGTTTCCAAATCTTTTAAACCTGTATTTAGTTCACTAAGGCACAAAATAAACATATCAACTGAAATAACTTGTACATTTTCTTTTAAAATAAGGTCATTTTAAATGTTATGGTAGCAACAAACCAAAGAAATGCATATATGTCCCCTGCCCTTCATCAGAGCTAAACAACAAAAAAAATCTGAAGCTCCTATGCTGAATAATTTTTGAGTTATAAGCATTTTTGTCTGTCCAGACACCCCCTTTCTTATATGGAGCCCCCTCCTCAAATATGGGGTGTATGGTAAAACCGTTGGCTGGCTCAGTGTTGGTCGGACACATCTACAGTACTGCCAAATTTCATGTTATTCAGTGCATCCGTTTCCGTGCTACGGTTGACCAAAAACCACTGAAAATATATATTTTTAAATAATTAAATAAATAAATAAAAAATAAATAAACAGTACGAAAACAACGTGACCCCCGCTTCGTGTGCGAGGGTCATAATAAATGGTATGAATCGGAAGCAGCTGCAGGAACATTTAGCAACAAATTAGGTTTATTGGCAACAAGTCAGTAAGAGGACTGAACCTCTGCTCATTTTTACTTCTGAGGATTGCAACCTCTCCTTTTTTTTACGCAATATGTGAAAAACTATCCACAGATAGTGCAACAATTTCAAAATAATGTTCTTCAAAAATAAAATAAAAACTCATCATCTACAGTGATGTCATCAAAGTATTTGAAGAATGTGGAGAAATCTCTGCACAAAGGGCAAGTTGTGATCAACAGGCCCTCAGGCATCACAAGTCTCAACATTTTACACATTTCATGTTTCATTGTGAAAAAAATATGGATGTATGAGAAATGCAAATCATTTTATTCTATCTTTTTTCTATTTCGATTTTACACATCACGACATTTTTAGAATGGGGGTTGTATTTCATGCCACAAATGTACTTTACGGAGCATTGTAGATGTTTAATTTAAGAGTAAAATAATAATAATATATTTTTATTTGAAGGCGCCTTTCATGGCACTCAAGCAAACTGTATAATAATATACAATATAAAACACGGTGAAAAACAAAAGAATAAAACAACAAATAAAAAATGGAAGCCGAACAACAAAGAGAACAGCTCCTGCTACGTGACCATTCTTCTGCCTCAGACAAATGTCCACAGTTGACGATAGAGGAACAATAAAATGTATTCATTTTAATTAGAGATTCCTGGCAACATGATTCAAACCACTTTCAGAGGGAAGTACAAACAGAGAACAACTGGATTGAATTTGCATATAGTGCACACTTTCATCATTTGTTTTTCTGATGGTGAAAATGAATTTAGGCCATTTCAATCACCAAAACAAAATCTATTTGTGTGTCTAGGTTTGACATGAAACTAAGTGACACAGCTGCACTTCTGGTTTTTTTTTTTTTTTTTAGAACTTGCTCTAAAAATATAGGGCTCTGTTCAGTCAATTCATCATTTGCAGTGACCTACCACTCAGGTCAGTGATCTATTGTTAGGAGTTCTTTGTTCTTTTGTTCACTGCTTTGATCACTGACTCAACCAACTCTCCTGAGATGCCAAACCTGTTTTAACAAACAAGTTGTGTCCTCGTTTTTTTTATGCAAGCATTTGATGATAGGCTTTATGTCCTCTTTTTTATGCTCTCCACCAGCTCATTAGAAAAATATTAATGTTGGTGAAGCCTGGATGCCACTTTACTTTACCCATCTTCTTGCTAACTTATTGAGTTATTCAGTGCTGAGCATATGAATTCATCTGGGATGACCTTAACTAAAGATGCCGACAAGAGAAACACAAAACAAGAAAATGCTTTGAGGAAGTATTGGTCTGCTCATGAAGGACAACATCCTTGTCCCTTTGATTGAACAGCTCTCTGAGCATGATCCCTGACAATCCAGGGATGTTACAGAGAGCTACAGCTGCAGCCCTCCACACTCCTCTGCTGCTTTTCTTTCTAAAGCTCCAGTGAGACTGCGTCCGCTCGAGCTTTGAATGAAATAAATCAAAAATCGACTCAAAAAAGTAACAAATCATAAAAGTCTCACAAATAGGACTATTACTTTAAAATAAAAACAGACAACCAAAGCCATTGAAGAAGATTTACTCTCTTGGCTAAGCTTCTGTTCAACATTGACTCGACTGGAGATCATCACAGTGATTTATCTTGTCTGACAGAACTTGGCAACAGGTCAGATTTGAGGCGTAAATAATCATTTTACAACAGAAATCCTAAAGGTCTTAGGATTTAGAAAGAAAAAAGGAGTGGTGAAAACATTGGGCTTCAGAACATTTTTTGTATTCTTATACTAAATTTCTCTTACTTTTGTTAGTTACAATCGGTTGGTACGAACATGCCACGTCAGGTTCAGCAAACGCTTCTATCTTCAGGAAAAGTATGTAAATAAGCACCGTAAACATGATGAATGCCACCTGTATGTATTCAGGAGCTTGTGCACGAGGAGAGGAGATTCGCACAATTGCAGCCCCAATAATACCATATAAGGCTGTGCTTCCTGGCATACCAGGAAGTGTTCATTTAGGAAAATGGCAGTGCAAAGTAAAAAAAAAAAAAAAGAACTTCACGAATTTGTAGATTGAGCGATGTACCAGTCCTCCGCCACCTCTCCCCGCTGTCGCAAGTGGTGTCAGATGCAGTTCTGAAGAGTCAAGAAAGCCTTTTAACATGTCTCCAACATATGTCTGGCACTTCGGAGAAAATAGCAGACAGTCTTGCATGCACAGCTGATGTGCTGAATAAATCTCAACAAAATAAAATTTGATTTAAAAAATAACTTGATCTATGTCTGAATAAAGCTGTTGATATGTTCACTTCCTCATTATATACCGAGACAAATTAAACTTCAAATAATACATAATTTAAGTTTGTTTGTAGTTTGAGATCTTCATATTAATAGTGTTATACAACAGCATTAATAGCCTATTTAAATTATGTCGTTAGTCTATATTATTACATTTAAAATTATAATTCCAATTCAAAAAGAACAGCATATTGTCAACATAATTATGGAGTGTGATTTATTTTCAACTCGAAATATCTTCAAACTAGTGAAACATATATTTATTAGTGAAGAAAATCTGTCTGGGTAACAGCAGACTGATTGCACATAAAATATATAACAGGTCTGTTGTTTAACCGTATGTTTTGTTGGATTCATCACCAACATGCTACCCATAGATATGTTCATATGGCCAATGTGGTGCCTTACTTTATTTGTTGGAATAACATACAGTATATAAAAATGTCAGCCAGCAACTTTAAATGCTGAAAGGGGAAATGCTTAATTTTATTTCCCAAAAACATAAAAGGCTTTTTGACTTTATGTGACATTAAAATAACGACTCACTCAACTCCAAACACATTATTTATTACAAGTGATTCAGTGGTCAGAAGTGCTGGCAACCAGCACCGCCAATATCTGCTAGATTAAGTTTCTATCGCTGACATCAGCTTGGCAGTGTTTCCTGCGCACACACAGAAACTCACCTCTGTTTCATGTTTCATGCACACACACCTACTGTATAATTGCTTTTGCTTCCTGCCTGTCTCACTTTGTGCTTGTCTCTGCTGACTGCTGAAAGTGACAAAATAAAAAGGATGAATGTGTAGTGTTGGTAAACCTTTGACAGATATTACAGCAACAGCATCTGGTCAAATTTGGCAGCGCCACAATTTGCAGGAGTCTAAAAAAACAACGAAGCGTGAAAAATAGCGCGTGCGCGCTGAACGGCAAAAAAAAAAAAAAGTGAAGCATTTCTTAGTTAACTTATCTGTCTGCAGCCTCCACACACATTGAGGAATAAATGATGCACAGACTATGACCATGGCTCCCTCTTGCCTAATTGAGGTGATTGATGGTGTGCACTAACGTGTAACATCCAGAGTTTCATTAAAACAAAATGTAGAAATCAAGATAACGACACGGGGGGCCTAAATAAAAGTGGCATCCTCGAAATTGGAGCATATATAAGTCCCCTATTCTCACCTAATTCCCAGAACAAACACAACATTTTCAAAGGCTTCCATTACTTTTCCTGGTAATTAGTTTGGTATCATCAATGACAGAGTAAAGGTTGCAATTTGCCAAAGGAAAAAAGGCTTGAGTAAGTGAACATTTGTAGAAGAGACAATCAAGCTTTATTTCATTTTATAAGCATGGGTTCCTTGGAGAAAAGTGAAACGTCATTTTAGTCCCATAAAATAACATATTTGATTTGTCTAATGTTCCGTCTAATGTTTGTTGTAACAATGAAAATGAGGAACTCCAAAGTGTGTGTGCGCTCTTATGTTTGCGGTGATCAAAGGTCATATACTCATGTGCTCAGGATTTGTTTGCGTTGCCTGAAATTAGCACTATAGGACAAACATCATAAAATTAGCTCAATTCAAACATATGAACCCTTTAGCGCCTACGTGATGCCTATTCGCATACCTATTTTTAAATGCCGGTAGAATTTCAACCACATTTATGTGCAATAATTTTTTTTGCACATAAAACCGTAAGAGTTACACTTACTTTTCTATCTATCAACATGTGCCAGAGCACTGTTTCCTTCCACTGACGAGTTCACAGATTTATGATAAAAAGGCGAATGCATAGACATAAGACAAACCCAGACACAGGGTAAATCTCTATGTTTTATAGATCAGGTAGATTGTTTACAACACTTCCTGGGTTGGATCCCACGTCTTCAAATTGAAAGCATAAAATATCACAATTTTTTTTTGGCGCGACTACACACAACAAGCAGTGACTTCATTTCCCGCGACTTGTTATTTTTCTGGTCGGTTTTGGCAAACTCTTCTCTCTCAAATTTTTTCTCTAAAATATATAGATACATGCAGCCAACACACACCAAACACCACATACACTTACAGACACATTTATTAGAGTCAAGAAGTTTTACTCTTTGTACGAATTTTTGGAACTTATTTTTATTTATTTTCGTTTTTGTTACAGATTATATAATTGACAGTAACTGAAAAACTAAGTTTTGTACAAACTCAAAATAAATGTTCTGTGGTTTAGAAGGCTTGTGTGCAACTTTTTTGTATTGACAAGTTTGAGGGATAAAATTAGGACATTTTTATATTTACAAAAATATGTGAAAAAATCCTAAAACAAATGTATTTTTTTTTTGTGATTTTTTTGCACTTTTTATCATTTTATGTAGTTGTTATGGATAAATAACATACATATTTTGAATGATAAGGATATAAGGGTTGTATTGATGTATTAAACATTGAAATACTCAAAACAATGCCTCTGCAGCATCTAAAAATGTAAAAAAAATAAGCTCAGGCGAACCTCTACATGCTGTATGAACAATAAGGTTGCTGGAGAACACGCTTCTTTTTCAGGAAAAGCTACAAATACATGCAAACATGATCTTCAAAGTCGTGCAATGGCTGCAAAATTCTGGTGTAAAATATAAAACCTGTTCTTTCTCTTCAGTTTTTACTTTTCTGTTCCTCATATCACACTCAGAGAAAGACGACACTCTTCCGCTTTCGCAATACAGGAACTATCATTTCTCTTTTTTCTCTCTTTTTATTCTCCTCCTTTGTGGCTTGAATGTCACTCACTTTAGGGCCAAAATGTATTCCCCCTTGCTCCACAATGGCAGCGTGTCCTTCAGTCTGTGTGCAGGACTGCTAAGTCCTCATTCCTCATGATCAATAAAAGGAAAACTTCCTTTTGGGAAACTGTTCCACTTTGATAACAGAAAGCACGATGTTACATTATTCCTTTTTATTACATTTGGTCATTTTACCAAACCAAAGGTTGTGATCTACTTTGTCATTTTGACCAAAATGTCAGTTCACTATTTGATTTTAGAAATGATTGAAATGTTAAAAGTTAAAATTACTGACTTTTGCTTTGACTCAAAATCCATCTCTGCAAAAGTGTTCCTTTTATTAATGCTCGCTTTTTTCCACTGCAACTATTCAAAAAAATAGCCATCTAAAAAATATATATTAAAAAAAAGTACTAGATTCTGAATCTTCTTAAATTAGGTGAAAAAATCTGCCAGTGCAGTAAAACAACTGCACTTGGTAAGACTTCTTGAAAGACGAAAATGTCCAGGCTAAGATCGAACACAGTGGCTGTGTCTCAATTTATGGGTTGCAGCCAATGTGGGCCCCGTTTGTCGGCCCTTACGTCACTGCCCCACGCTGTAGGCTAATTCGTAGGCACCTACTCATGCAGCCGACAAAACCCCGAAAACATCGGCTACATCTAAGTATCCTACGCAACTGGTTTAGAGTTTGGAAATCTATCGCAGACCAAAAAATGTCGATTTAGCAACTAAACTGAAGAAAGTTTTGTTGCAATGAGATGTTAAATAAAATGTAGTCACAAGTTCACTGATACTGGAGCTAAACTCAAATTATTCATGCTTTTATTTATTTATTTGTAACATCTTTCTGTTAACACTGAATTTTATGAAGTTATACCTAGAAAAAAAAAACTGAAGCAATGTAATAAACATACCACCAAGAATGGGTGCTCAGTCACTCCGTTGCGTGTCGAGAAAAAGGAAACAAATAAAGAATCAGACTTGAATGTTAAATGTAATAACAGCAGCTGGACAAAAATACTGACCATTTACTCAGTCATGATGTTTGGCCACGAACAAGAAAGTGCCGTCATATATAAACTAGGGATGCACCGATATGAAAACTTCAGCCGGTATCGATATCCGATATAATTATTGCCGTTATGGCCGATAACCGATATTTACAGATATTACACAAACACACAAATTATGTTATACATATACGCACAAACACACTTGGGTCTTTTTTTGATACCATAAATAAACAATCAGACCTCTGACATGGCTCCCTACTTCAGTTATTCCTGGCTACGCAGCATCAACATCACTATCATGATCAAACAGATGCCGCTCAACCAACCATCACCCCTCCCAAAACATAAACACAAAGCTAAAGAGTGGGAAATCAATGTAGGATGTTAATATCGGCCCAGTTTTACATATCAAACCGATACTGATATTTAAAAAAATTACCAATATCGGCTGATACCAATATTAATACTGATATATTGTGCATCCCTAATATAAACAGTTTCTTCCAGGTCTGGCCACTCCCTACGGTCAAGTTGTCACTTTTATTGGGCGATCTCCAGATCATGTGACCAGATCCCTTAAGACTGATGGTAGAATAATTATGCGTTGTGAGCGTCTCAATGCATGTATTAAGAAGTTATTTTGGACATTCTGCTTAAGATGGCCACTCAAAGCAGATTGCCACTAAATCACAGTGTAATCATAAAAGTAGTTATGAGTAATCAAAATACATCCTAGTTAAACCTAAAATAAGTGAAACGGTATTGTTGTGTTCACCACTAGGTGGCATATGTGAATGATATGAGAAGAAGAGTTTTAAGGTGGAGGAACGTCAGACCTGATGTTGCTGTGTTGCTGAGCAGAATAAAAGCTGTTAAAAGGAGTTCTTGGTCTACTTATGGTTTTACCTCATCCTGGCTTCCAAACATAACAGGTATGTTTGATGCATTAAAAATCAGTGATAAACAGAATACATTTCCTTCACCTTCGTCACGCAAACATACGTCTTCTGTAGACTAGACCATTATTTTACCGCCCATGTAGACTGTGGCCAACGTCGGCCACGGTCTACATCGGCTGCAACCCATGAATTAAAACACGACCATTCTACTCTGGCTCAGTATTTCAGTCTTTTTTCTTTTTTTTTTTAGCCATTTCAGTAGAAAGCAGAACTGAATATTAGCTTCTTAGTTTCTTCATCATCAGTGACATTTTTTTATAAAAAAGAAGAAAAAGAAAGAGAAGAAAAAGGTGAAATGTGATGGGAAAGAGAGATTAGAAGATATGTGAAATATACACCAAGGAAACACAAGATAACACACCCGACATCTGTCTGCACACCTGCAACAACAGAGAGAACAACAACACAGCAACAAAACGCATAAGTATATAATAACACCTGTTTGTGTGCGGTTGTAAGCATGCATTTATAAACAAGATTTCTCCAATGGAATGTGTTTCAGGTGAATAATTGAGGTACATATGATTTTCTGTGTTTACATCAGGTTTGTTTTTTTAATTTCTGAGCAGTGGACTTTACCAAAGCCTGAAGGTATGTGGAGTTTGGACAGAGATGTTGATGCCATTCCAAAACCAAATCTCAGCCATGGTGCTGACTGATGCCTTCACATTTAATAATCATCATGTAAACATGTTAATCATTGGAAAGCTTAAACTGACTAAAAAACAAAACACATTTTGACAGTTATGGCAGTGTTCTTGACTTGAATATTTATACTTCTAACGCAATTTCGACACCATTAAAGGACTGTTTGAGGGTAAATGTAACTCAAACTCAAATAATTGTCTTAGAAGACAAGAACCACTCCTGTGTTTATTCACTGGTAGCTTTCGAAAACTTTAATGTGCAACCCAACAGTCTGTTCGGCCTCTAAAGACTCCATATTCCTTACATCCTTCACTGACTATCCAGCCACTGTAACAGTTTATGAAGTACAACTGCAGCTGTTGGAGCTCCTCAACTTTCAGAAGTAATGCAGCTATTCAAGGTTGGCTGGTTTCTGGTTCAGGCGATATTGCTGTGGGAAGAAAGAGGGGCATCAATCTTGCCTGTCTCAAGGAACAAAAGCCTGCGTCTGCAACCTTACAGTGTTTTGTTTTCATATATTTCCTCTGTTTTGTGTTTTGTTTTGTTTTTTTTTCTCCTTTTTGAAAGTCCTTCCCTGACTTTCATTAAGAACACAGCATCATTTTCCAAAGTTCTGCAGCACATCAAAAACAAAACAACTTCGGATGAAATGTGGAACAGGAACAGAACTTTTCTTTTGAACTTGGGTTTTGCGTTTGTAACAAAGGTTTTGTATTTCACAAAGCTGCCAACTCTTATTTCTTGGAATCGCATACAGAAAATGAAGATCTAAATAAGTGATAACTAAACCACAGACTAAAATAAATTAAATAAAATGATGATTATGAGTTTAATTTTGTGTTTATCTTATAATAAAATTCTTCTGATAGTTTTTATATAATATTTTACATTAAAGTTATACTTTTTTATATCCATTATCTCCTTTTGTTTTAATAGTTAGCTTACATGTAGTAAACTGGGTACACTGTAGTTTGGAGAAGTTCAAACACAAAGGCTCATAAAAAATGTTTTGCAACTTCTCACTTGAGCCAGTTATTTGCTTATAACCCTGCTATACCAAATATATGTGTGTTTACTTTTGATACTGATGGCTCAGAGTTCTGCCAGCCTTATCTC
The DNA here is from genome assembly GCA_031762495.1 of Anablepsoides rubrolineatus. Lineage (NCBI taxonomy): Eukaryota > Metazoa > Chordata > Actinopteri > Cyprinodontiformes > Rivulidae > Anablepsoides > Anablepsoides rubrolineatus. The sequence continues at coordinate 3,521,752 of JARVGW010000427.1, read as the reverse complement.
AAAACTGTCAAAATACTGCAGATAGTAAAGTTGTGTAATAATAAACACAAGTAGCATTAAGAAGCACTCTCCTGATGATGACCTCTGACCTCAAGGTTGTTTGTTCCTGACAGAAGAGACAATAAATGTCCTTCAACATTTAGATCAGCTACACATTCCTTATAATCTTAAAAAAAATAAAATTATAGAACAAGCACTGCCTGGCCCAATCCATGTGTGTAAATGACGTCTCGTTGGTGTGCATAAGACTGTCATGACGCTGTCATAACAAAGACATTTTAAACAATGTCAACTTTGCATTAAAAGTGTCATAATTTACCAAATGACACTTAATGACAACAGTCATAAACATTCATGAGGACTCATTGAAGTTCAAGACAGGTGTTATGTCATATTTATGACAGCGTCAAGATAGACTTATGCACACCCCTTCAAATAAAGTGTTACCAAAACACATTTGTGAGGTCACATACTGATGTTGGACAAGAAGGCCTGGCTGTCAGTCTCCACTCTAATTCATTTCAAAGGTGATCTATCTAAAGGTGATCAGGTCTCTGTGCAGGCCAGTCAAGTTCATCCACACCAGACTCTGACGTCCATGTCTTTATGGACCTTGCTTTGTACACTGGTGCACAATCATTTGGATAGGTGAGCAAATACCTTTGGCAATATAGTGTACTTAAACTCCTCCACTTGGGGCAGGACCTCTCCCCCCAACCCGGAGGAGGCACTCTACCCATTTCTCACTCAAGACCATAGTCTCAGGTTTTGAGGCACTGATCCTCATCCATAAATTGAAATAATCATTAAATAACATTTTGGTCAAATCGAAAATAGCATCTCTTTCACCAAATTCCAAGGTTAACTTATTAAATAGCCTTTTGTAAAGGTGATCTTGCTTGCAGTGAATGCCGAGATGGAAGGCCCAGGAAGCGGTTCAAGGATTCCCTAAAATAATCCCTCAAGAAGTGTGGTATTTCTGCCGAAAGCTTTCAGCTATAAGCGCAAAACCCGCCCACTCTGGAGAGGTGAAGTAGTAAAGGGAGTTGAGCTGTTTGAGACCAACAGGGCACATGCTATCCGACAATCCCGTCTCAGGCGAAAAAACTCAGATGCAGCCGATGCGCCATACAAATGTAATGTCTGCTCGAGGCCCTGTGCATCAGTGGCTGGTCTTGCTACCCATATCCGTGGCAGTCATCACCACCAGTAGTCGTTATTTCTGACGTGACATCCATAGATAGATTGTATAAAACGGGTTATACAGAGGAACTGTTAGAGTGGTTGCTGGGGGAAAAAAATGAACATTTGATTGTGAAAATACTGACAATGGAACCAAAATCTTATAAAAACTTAAACATATTGCACAATATTTGCTCAAAAATAGTTGTGAGTTAGCTCTTAGCTTGACCCTCCAGTCCTCATTAAAGCCTCCGACCATAGACTGTACATTATTATTCTAAGTGCCTTTTCTTGTTATTAGGAAGTGAAGCCAGCAGGACTCTGTTTATGGGAGCTGCTGTGTTGTATATTTGGGATCTGAGTCTGCACTTGTTTAATCTGGCCGTCAAGAATAAATATCAGGGATGAAGCAGGACTGTGGGATGCCATAAAGTCGGAGCTCAGGATTCAAACACACACATCTGCTACGCGGGTAAATTTACTAAAAATGTTTTAAGCCACTTCAGTAGAAAACAGAACTGAATGTTAGTTTCTTCATCATCAGTGACTTTTTTTATACAAGAGAAAAAGAAAAAAAGAGTAGAAAAGGAGAAATGTAATGGAGAAGATGAAAAGAGAGATTAGAAAAGTTATGTGAAATATAAACCAAGAAAACACACGACAACACACCCGACATCTGTCTGCACACCTGTAAAAATGGAGAAAACAACACAGCAACAAATAACGTGTGTATATCATAATAATAATTATAACTTGCTGAAATATATACATACATACATACATACATACATACATACATACATACATACATACATACATATTTTTATTATTATTTTTTTAATTAGAAAACTATTCATTTCATAAACAAAAAAAAAATATATATGTACAATAAAAAAAAGAAAATACAATAAAATGAAATGAAAGGTGGCAGAGAGAAGAAAAAAATCTTATATCTGCCCCTTTTTTCCTAAGTATAAATTCAAACTATAATAATTTTCAGTTAACAAAACAAAACATTGAATCTTTCAAGAACCACAAATTAAATAACTACATATCAAACCAGATCATATTTTTTTAACAGTCTAGTCTTTATCATCCTTTTAAACATGCACATTGATGTGGCACTTTTAACATTATCTTAAATTATTCCACAATCTAACTCCTTGGACTAAAAATTTACTGATTCTGCCTATAACCTACCTGTTTATCTGTACATTTTACGTAACAAATCTCAGTGTAAATACTTAACAGTGCATCAACATTTTCAGATGTTTTCATATACAGCTTTTTCTTGAATGTTGTTAGTGCTGACGTATTTTCAGTCAACTTGGCTGATTTTGTAGATAAATAAAGGAAAATCGATGGTTGGGAGACGAGTACAAATTTTGTTTTCAAATTCCCGACATACATTACATACATACATTGTTTTACGTGGAAGGAGGATGTACAACTTACAAGAAGCAGCTGTTAGAGCAGGTTGGTCCTGTTCTATGAGATTTACAGTAAACTGTATAAACCGTCTATCCTTTCAGTTGATGACTGCACACAAGTTTTCAACAGATATTTTTTATCATTTCACATCAGTTCTTTTTAGTTACATCAGTTGCTGCTGTTTTGTCTCTGATGACCATAACTGCTCAAAAACAACCTTCGTATGGCAGTCCCAACGTTTGCAAAACATGATTAATACACTGTGCTAAATGCTGCTGCACATCAGAGGCTAAATGAATATGATGCAGTCTGTCTTTGCCATCCTCTTTCTCTGCTATTGTACTTATTTTCATGCCCGGCAACCTCTTTCACAAGGTCAGCCTCATGCATCTCAGTACATTTCTCCATTACCACGCTGAGGAGATAAAACAGTCGGCTGTTTGTTAAAAGGGACCACCATCATTCTTAGTTTATTCTAATTATCCAGTCTGTCTTTTCTATAAATACCCTGTGAATCAGTCATCACTGGGGAGGCTGAAAGGGAGACGCAGGGAAAACGAGGGATTGAAGACGAGAGAGAGAAGTGGTGGGGAAAAACAAAACAAAGAACACAGTAAAAACTAGGGGTGTAACGATACATCAATCTATATCGATATATCGATTTGAAGGGTTCATGATTCAGTTACATTGTGGCAAAATAAAAATATCGATCTATATCGTCATCATATTCTCGATGGCAATCGAAATCATATGTCCATCTAACACAGTCATTGTGTTAGATGGACATATGATATCGCATTATATCGATCGCAGACATGTGAATTGAATTGAATTGAATCGAAATCGACAGACTTTGTGATATCAAGAAATATCGAATCGTCATCCAAACATATCGATGTAATATCGTATCGTGATAAAGCTGGGGATTTACACCCCTAGTAAAAACCAAGAGATTGTGGAAGAGGGGATACGAGCAAGGTGTGAAAAATTGTAAAAAAAAAATGTTGGGGTAGGAAGAAAGTAATAAATAACTAGTGACTGTTTTTAAGTACATATCAGGAGGAGGAAAACGCTGGACCTCAGATCTACATCACCGTTACCTTGGAATTGTTTAAATATTTAGATTGTCCCTTTTATAGATAAATTTTTTTTTGTGGTTTTAAATGTCATTTTGGATATTGTTCGTTCTTTAATAGTTTCTCAGGTTTTTTTTCTCTTGTTTTGATTTTATTTTAAATGAATTTAAATTGTTTTTGTATTGAGATGTCTTTGAATATTGAATAAAGTCTTTTGAGTCTTTAAATTGAACTTTACAAACCAAAGGAAATTTGCTTTGATGGAAAATACAACCTTTTTTCCCCCTCTAATCAGCCCTGGCAACCTTTCAAAGATATCTCAATTCACGTGAAGGGTGATTTTAACTAGACAGAAACAAAACAAGCCTGACAGGATCGTGTTTTTTTTTCTTCTTCCCCCTTTGAATTTGGTCATTATTCTGCACAGAGCTGAGAGGAAGCCAAGTGTGGCAGGTGAGCGCATCTCGACTAGACAGCTGTCAAAGCCACTCTGAATGTGAGGGCAGTGCAGGAGAGCAGCGTTTCCACCGGAGGCCTCGAGGCTCTGACTGGTGGGAAGCAGGTACAGTCGCCATAAAAAAAAAAAAAAAAAACTGCACACAGAAAAGAAACGCAGCAACACACACTCACACCTGCTTGGGTGGTTTCATTGCCATGGCAACCAGTGATTGATCCCCTGTGTTAAGCAGTGTGAGAGAGAGAATATTAATGATGGAGAAGAAGCAGCGGTGGAGGAAGGGAAGTGATGGCATAGTGGGTGAGAAAACAACTAATAGAGGCTCACATCGATGTACCAAGAGACGGATCAATGAAAACAGCACATTTAGAATGATCCGTGTTCGACACCCGGCCTCGGCTGCTTTCAGCCTATTGTGTGTAAAACTACTATTACAGCTAATGGTCAGAGTCCGTACAGGCTTACGGTTTAAAATAAGGTTGAAGATGTTGATCACGTCTCAAATGCATTTGTTAACTTTTTCTACTTTTTCAGTTTTCTCTCAAATGGGCAATCTGCAGGGTTTTTTTTTCTTTTTCGTGACAGTAAAGATCACTTTTGGCAATTTCACAGCAGTTTGTTGCACTAGTGTTGAAGTCAAGACCACCAGAGACCAAGTTAAGACCAAGACCACAGTGTCTCGAAACCAAGAAAAGACCAAGACTTTTAGGGCCTGGGCCAAGTCGAGACCAAGACCACGGGAGAGCAAGACCGAGTCAAGACCAGAAAAAAACAAAACAAAACATGTCCTAAAAGATGGTGTATTCTGTACAAATGTAGCTAACCTAATATATAGAGCTAATATTGACATAATCTTTGTGTGAGGGCAGAAAAAGGAATTTTGCTACAGAGGCAGATTGTTAACATTAGTGATGGTAAAAGTTTAAAGTTGTCCCCACCGTCTCTGAAAGTGAAGCATTTGGATTTATGATAACTGGATTCCTGCTGACCGGCTGTGGAGGAGTTCTGGGTTATCGGAATCTGAAAACGATCCTGACAGCAGTCCGGGCCTGTGAGAGACTGAAAGAGAAGCTGGATGGAATCTCCTGATCTGGTAACGCACAGACTCAAATTCTGGGGGATATGGGTCGCAAACTGGATGTGATTCTGACGAGAATCGCTGACCAGGAGCGTGCCTCCAGGATGTAAGTATTACACCTGGGTGAAGTTTCAGACGGTAAGAGGCGAGAGGTCATGGAATTCGGAACATTTTTTGCCATCTTCAGAGATTTCAGTGAGACTAAAAAGCAGCTAGAAATTTGAGCTTGCTTGTTCCAAACAATTGTGTTTATCTTTTGGAACCCCAGCTACTTGACCTTGATCAGTACGCTTATCAAAATTTACCCGGAGAGGATACGTCAACAATGGGCTCGTTGCCCCCCCTCCGTCATCCATGTGAGAGCCTTCTGAAGGTCGTGAGGAGGAAGGGGAATCTCTGAACTCTGTGAACTGAGAATGTGACGTATTAGATCTGGTCTGGGCCTTGGATCGGTTCCAGCACGGAGAACTAACCTGGAATGTCACCGGCTCCACTGAACCCTGTCCCCAGTCCAATGTGTTTGTCCCCAATCCCACCCACATCCCAGCTGTCCTGCTCTTTTAAGCAAGTGGTTTTCTGTGTGCGTGATTCTGTTTTGAGTAAATATAGGATCAAAGCAACTTCTTTTAACTCACCTATCCTATTGTGTTTTTCCAAACTGCAAAAAGGTAGCGCGACCCTGTTGTGAATGACCTGTTCACCTTGTTCCCCCATGTTTGTTACGTATGTCTTTCTCTTGATTGAGGTGTTCTTAACTGCAACCTTTGTTCTTCATGGCATCTCTGGTGTTATGTTGAATGACAATAAAGCTGATTCTGATTGACTGGGCTTTACCTGTATTTACTACTTTTACTTTTGATTTTGTCGTTGGACAACGCCTCTGTTTTTTTCATTTGAACAATCATTTATACTTGACAGTAAACGAAAGCTTAAGGCTAAAAGAACAGGTGATGAAGACAAAGAGATAAAGTGAGTGTGTTGAACTTTGCTGTTTCTAAAAAAAGTTTTTATTAGTGTGACTGTGGTCAAGGTTAACCCCAGTGTTTCCTGGTGTTTTGTGTTCTGTCACAATCTGTCCTTTGATTATTACTACTATTATTAACTACTGCATCCTTTGACGCAGTAGTTAAATGTTAAATTTTATGTCCTTTTTATTATCATGGGTTTTATTTTGTTTTGTGATTTTTTTTATATTCTGTTACTTTTTTAAGTGTTGCTGTCACGTTAATCTTTAATCCAACTCCTTGAGTTGCTTTTCCTGGATTCATACCTCTGAAACTACAACACGGTAACCAGACAACTACTACATGTTTATCATTGAGAGTGTGCACTATATTAGCTGCATGTTAAAAATAAAACAAACTATCTCATGCTAAATGACACTACAGATGTTTTAAGTAACTAGTAAGTAACTATTTGTAGCACTTTTCACAGTCAAGTAGCCACAAAGTGCTTCACATTAAAACTTCCCAATAAACCACAACAGAACACATAAAAAATACTTTAACAAATGTGCAAATCAAAATATTGCTATTAAAATTAGACCATAAAGAAAAATGTATTTTTAAGGAAATTCATTTTTGAAAAATATTTATGAAATGAGTAATTTTTCTCATAAAATAATCATGTGATATAACAATTTATAACAAGATGATACAACTAATTTTCTTTTTTTAAATGTCTCCACTGATGGATCAACTCGGCTTGTTCTCCTCATCCACTGCCTGGCCTCCCTTGTCCTCCTAGAGAAAACACCCCTAAAAGAAACATATACTTTGATCTAACCCATACATCCTGTTAAGGTTTTGAAAAGATGAATGTTTAAAGTGAAATGAATAAATTTTGTTGTTGTGGTTGCAAGGATCATGTATATCATATATATATAAAATATCTCCATTCTCTATATGCGACTGTGTCAGTAGTGGCTGAAGAAGTCAGATACAGTAGTTTTGAACTACAGTATGATGCAATTCCAATTTTCATTCTGTAGTTTGATTCTTGTTCTAAAATCCAACATCCCTTTTCTTTTCAGTTCAATTTAAAACATGTGGAGCACGTCTGTGAAAATGCACAAAAATGTAATGGAATAGAAAGATCACAGACTCAAAGGCAGATAATCAAAGGTGTAGCCCTTTGGGCAAATGCAGTCATTACAGTAATGATGGTTATTGCACCAGCATGATGCTGTAGCTGGTCGGGGAGAATCATTAGTATTTTTCTTACTATTTCATTCAGTTCCTCTATATTGTGACACTGATTAGCATCCAGACCCAAGATTGGTTCATTGATTTACAGACTATGTCCATTTTTGAGAATTCGGGACTATTTTTTTTTTTTTAGATAAAACTCATTTTTGGCACATTTTTCTGCATGAGTTAGTGTTCAGTTCTGGCAGTAATGATGTTTGAGCAACTGTGTTTTCCATTTTCAGCTTCTGGTTTCTATTACTTCTATTACTAATGAGGACATACCAGAACCTAAACCAATTGAAAAATTTGACAATATTTTTGTACTGCAGGGCTAATCCAGTGGTTCTCACTTATTTTCTGTGATGTGCTTTCTTTAAGGCCAGTGAGCTCTTAAAAATAAAATAAAATATTATTTATTTATTTTATTCTTTTATCTTAATTATTTACTTCCCTTCTTACTTACTTTTTAATTACTTACTTACTTAGGCTACTTACTTAATTACTTACTTAGGCTGCTTACTTATTTAAATACTTACTTAGGTTATTTACTTACTCAATTACTTACTTACTTAGGCTACTTAATTATTTATTTACTTCCTTAGGCTACTTACTTACTTAATTACTTAGACTACTTGCTACGTACGCTACTTACTTGCTTAGGCTACCTAATTATTTACTTCCTTAGGCTACTTACTTAAATACTTACTTACTTACTTACTTACTTACTTATTTACCTACGTACTTACTTATTTAAATACTTACTTAGGTTATTTACTTACTCAATTACTTACTTACTTAGGCTACTTATTTAGGCTACTTATGCTACTTATTTGCTTAGGCTACTTAATTATTTATTTACTTCCTTTGGCTACTTACTTACTTAATTACTTACTTAGACTACTTGCTACTTATCCTACTTACTTGCTGGTTCCCAACCCTGGTCCTCAGTGAACCCTATCCAGCATGTTTTACTTGTTTCCCTGCTCTTCAGCAGGTCTTCAG
>JARVGW010000427.1:3499585-3513237 GCA_031762495.1 Anablepsoides rubrolineatus | reverse complement strand
TATCATGCACAACCAGCAAACCTCAACAATACACAAAATCACAAAAAAGTTACAAAACATCATTTTACAAAAACAAAGATCACAGAAAGCAGTTTAATGTCAGTTCTTCATTAAGTCCTTCAGGGTTAACAGTCTGTAAAGAATGGATCCAGAATGCTTCCCTATGTAGCTGAAGTTTATCTCCATCACCCCCTCTTTTGAGAGGAGGAACAACTTCTAATATGACTTGAAATATCAAGGAGCAAATGTCATGACCAGCTGTCATAAAACGCCTGGCATTTTATTACAGCTGATCATGACATTTGCTTCTTTGGACTGATTGCCCAACCTGTTTGTGATTGGCTTAAATGTTTTTTACCTCCTTATACAGATTTGTAGTTTGTCTGATCTGTAAGAAGTTGACGGCATGTAGCCGAAACGCGTCCTGTTCTCTGCCCTTATTAAAATTAAGATATCTTTTGCAGTGCTGGTTATCCCACTTTTTTGCCTGTAGAGCTTTAACAAGTCAGTGGTTAAATAAACATAAATACTTTAGTCACGCATTTTATACGTCAGAGTGGTGACACACAGGGCTGGGTGTGGACAGATTTTTCTGAACGTTGTTGTGCTACTAGTACTAAAGATTTATCTGGTGTGTAATCCTGGATTAACCACCACGGAAGCCTTACAACCACAGTTGTAAGCAGAGTGTTAGGCAGCAATATTAGTTTATAGTTTCATACCTTGTAAAATTTTATTGTTCATTTAGAGCATCAGTTATGGCTCTTTTTTATATTATTTTTGTGCTTTTTTCTGCCTTCCACTTTCTCCCTACCTTTGGTATTTCCACATTTATAAGGTTATTACATGGATGTGCACTTAATTTGTGTGTGTTAGTGGGGTTCTGTATATTGCCAAATGAAACTCTTGACGGCTCTAAGATTGTGTTTTTTTTTTTTCAGAATGGGGAATTTTACCTCCTCCAGTCCTGGGAGTCTCTCCAGCCCAGCGTGTGCACAGTTTGTTCAGGTAAGTCAGTGTTTACTGCTCTGCCTCCTGCTGTCATCTTGTTTCTGCATCAGTGTCTAGTCCATTTCCCAACAGTCTACTTGTGTGTCTGATAAATGTTGTGTTTAAGGCCCAAAGTATTTTATTTATTTTTTTTTTACATTTTTTCTGTTTATCTTAATCTAATGTTCGTTGACTTCCTTGGTTATTTTTCTTCTACCATATTTAATGTGTAGTGTTTTATTATGTTTTAGAAGTGAAAAAAAAAACTAATATTGTGAACCTAACAGAAATAAATGGACTTCATTGTCAATGTCAAATTTATTTATACAGCACATTAAAAAAAACAAAAGCTGACCAAAGTGCTTTACAGTCCAGTCAAAGACTTGTATCATAAACAAATCAAATAAAATACAGAAACACTATAAGAAAAGGACACCAGCTTGAACCAAACCTCAAACTTGATCTTAATCAAAAGCCAAAGAAAAGAGAAGGGTCTTCAGCAAAGCTTTAAAAGCCTCAACAGTCTCAGCAGGCCACATATGAAGAGTTAGACAGTTCCACAGCTTTAGAGCAGCTATTGCAAAAGCCAGACCACCCCTGGATTTCATTTTGGATCTAGGAAACATCTAAAAGAAACTGGTTGTTAGGATGGAGTGCTCACACTGGAGTGTAGATGTTAAGAAGATCACATAAATATGACAGGGCCAGACCATTAAAAACTTTAAAAGCCAACAATAAAATCTTAAAATCATGTGTTCATGGTTTTTTTTTTAGTACCTGTTAAAAGACAAGCTGCTGCGTTCTGAACAATCTGTAAACAAAGCAGAGAAGATTTATCCAAGCCAGCATACACAGAATTACAATAATCCAAACAAGAGGGAATAAAAGCATGGATCACATTTTTTTCACTCTGGCAATCAGTCTTAATTGGAAGAAGCTTGATTTTACAACTGAAATAGTTGGTTTATCTAATTTAAAGACACCATCATGAGCAGAGTGGCTATATGAAGCTAAAGGACCAATAATGTCATAAAAGTTCATTTTACAGAAAACTAATGATATCAGTATTTAGAAAGTTTAGTTTCAACCAGGTTGAAAAGCAGTTCCAGCAGAGTGACCCTGTCTAAATTAATGGGGCATATAAACCTGGATATTGTCAGCAAAGCAGTGAAAAGTCATATTATGCTTTCTGAAAATTGACCACAAAGGCAACATATAAAGATTAAAAAGGACTGGACCTAAAATGGACCCTTGGGAGACCCCACAAGTCAGAGGAGCTACTGAAGAACATTCAACAAGGTGAACAGAAAAACTCCTATTAGTCAAATAAGATTTGAACCAAGATAAAACTTTCATGCCAACCAACTGCTGAAGATGTGACAAAATATTATGATCCACAGGCAGCAGAAAGGTCTAAAACAGCAGAGTTTCCTGAATCAACTGTAAAAAAGATCATTAGAAGACTTAAATAGTTTAGAATTCTTTGCTGTTTGATCTCTTCAATTGTAATTATTACAAAATATGTTGAGCCACTGTTTTGGGTCACTGACTAAAGTAATATGACATATTCTTATTTTTTGCTCAACCTTACAGGATGTAGTGTCGCAGAACTGCGTTGTGATATTTTCCAAGACCACCTGTCCGTATTGTAAAATGGCTAAAAATGTGTTCAATGAAATCGGCGCGACCTACAAGGTCATTGAACTGGACCAGCACGACGATGGAAAGAGACTTCAGGAAACTTTGGCTCAAATGACCGGTGCAAAAACAGTAAGAACACTTTATGTCTAATAACTTTACTGTATGATGTTTTAGCTTCTGTTAGAAAAAACATCAAAAAACTAATAACATGCTAGTTTAGTGTGGGATAAACTTTGCACCAGCAGGAACTGAATTAGAATTCTTCAGATTGAATCTGAATGTGCATAATTTGAAATTGAATGCATTGATTTGAAAATGAATTTCACTAAAGGGAAACTGAATTTAAAGTATTTTGTTCAGTTAAAAATTCAGTTTGACTACTTTCACTTTCAATTCTATAATTGAATTTCAGTTCTAAAATTAGGATTTTTGTGCCACACACCCAGGTCCTTGAGAAGGCCAGACAGAGTAATCAAACACAGATTGATAGATTACCTTTCACGTCAGTGAAACTTCCCTTCTGTAATGCAACCAAATTGATGCAATTCACCGTTAAAGTGACAAAGAACAGTTATTTTATTGCAGTGATTTATTTTACCTATAAACAATAGGTTTATCCCATAGTTTAGCCCTATAAATTATATTAGATGATGAATAAAGCCTCACTATGGTGCTGTATGATACGCTATGTTTAAAAGGATTTTTAATAAACACAATCATTCGAGCCAAATCAGTTAACAGGTCATTTGAAGACTTGGCAAAAATATAAAATCCACAAAAGACAGAGAAACCTCAAACCAGCCGAGCACCTGTCTGTAAACTTGTGACCCAAGAAACCAAAAATCCATAAAACAGCACCGCCTGTAACTCCCAAACCCAGCTAAAATAAAACAGCTATTATAAAAGTGAGCTGTGCAAGGCTGGCATGTAAAAAAGAAAAAGAGGAGCAAGTGTGGAAATAAAGTGTGGAACTATCAACCAACAGATGACATCTCCAGTCTCTCTTCTGAAGCAGACACATCAATCAAACACACTCATTAGAAAAAGTGACATAGGGGTACCTCACTTGTAATGTACACTCTGCTGATAAACTGTATTTCCTTTTTTTCCTGAGGTACCCAGAGTCTTCGTCAATGGGAGCTGCATTGGGGGTGGCTCTGACACCAAACAGCTCCATCAGCAGGGAAAGTTGTTGCCCCTCATCGAGCAGTGCTCCTCCTGTTGTGCTGCCTCTGGCTCTGAAGGCTCGGGCAGTGGACAGTTTGAACCCTCCAAATGACTAACCGTTCTCGTAGCGCTTTTCAATTCTGTATTTATTAGGTGTTTGCATAATGTTATGCAAAATGTTATACCTTTAGGATAACATTATTAACTTGTTAAATTGTTTGTTCAAGATAGTGCTGCTTGTTTACTGGAGTAAAACAGATGCTTGATACTTGTTTTGCACTTGTTTTCTCAGAGGGATGTACAGTGTCATTGCTATATTAGCATTATTATTATTATTATTATTATTATTATTAGAACTGTCATTTGTAGACAAAAGCTGTAAATGCCAGAAGCACTTTTTTTTAAGCATGAACTGTTCAATTTTATTTAAAAAGTGTCAAATACTTTAAAGTTATTGGAGGTACGTTGACATATGGGGGAATCTTAAAACACCTAAATCTGGTGTAGCTATACTAAGTGTTACTAATGAGTAATATTATTCACACAACATGTCTTTTTTTCTGTGTAAAATTATCACTTGTAACTCAGTGAATGTCAGTTGTGAGTTTACAAAAATAATCCAATTTTTTTAGTCAATGTGTTTTTAGTTTGAAAAGACCCAGCAAACATCAAAAGCCTATTAGTTTTTAAAATGTTTTTATTACTGTACATCAAATGTATATTTTTATTCATTAAAAAGTGAAATTCTGTTTTAAGATTCCAGTGGCTTTGCGCATTTTTAGAGGTTTGCATAATTTATTCTCCCGATCCTCGCAGGTGGGTGGAGCTTAATCGGGTTTTTTAAATATTTATTTTAGTATTCTGTAATTATCAGAGAACATTTGCGTATATATTTTAATAGTGAATGTAACATTTTCACTGGAGTAATTAGTAAGGTTGATGCTGACGTTTAAGCGTTTTTCAAGATTAAGTTTACATTTATACGGTGTGCGCCGGAGATCAAAACTAGTGCACCTCTTTTCCATTGCATATCTGTGAGGTCACTACAGCACTAGCGGGTGCATACTCCCAAGCTATTTGCTTTTAATAAATATATGTGTACAGAAGGTTTAATCAACTACATTGTGAACAATGTCTGGAAGCGCGGGAGAGTGGTGTTTGATGGAGAGTGACCCTGGGGTGTTTACAGAGCTCATAAAGGGTTTTGGTAAGCGTCTTGTTTGCTAACGGAGCTAGTTCATTCAATTCAACGTGGCTATGCTACAGAGCTAGCTAGCTGATGTAGCTAATGCTAATTTGTGTGTTAGCTTTATGCGCATTTGCCTTCATAATAATAAAAACACACGCTACGAATCACCAGCTGCAGTATAATGTTGTTTTCTTATAAAAGTTGCGTTTTGTAATTGGTCAGAGCTTTATGATTTAATTTTTAGCTAAATGGCTAGCATTACTCAGCGTTCAAACAACGGCGCGGGTAAACAAATGAACCCCAACGTTTGTTGACAAGTCGTGTCCTAAATAGGTCTCAGTTTGTGTTTGTTAAGGGTTAGGGTTTTTATCTAAACAGCCATTGTGAATCTAAATTGTATTTTGATGCTGTATTTGTCTTTGTCAGGCTGCAGAGGAGCTCAGGTTGAGGAGATCTGGAGTATGGAGCCCGAGAACTTTGAAAACTTGAAGTATGCTTGTCTACCTGGACTCTTTTTTTTTTTTTTTTTCCATGCATGCATCCTCTAAAGACATGTTTTATTTACTGCATGTGTTCTGTTTCAGACCAGTTCACGGGCTGATTTTTCTCTTCAAGTGGCAGCCAGGAGAAGAACCTGCAGGATCAATTGTCCAGGATTCAAGGCTTGACCACATTTTCTTTGCTAAACAGGTGACTGTAGATTCTGTAAGATGTCAGCATATTAATGAAGGTTGAACAAATCAAGAGAAATAACATGCACTATTGTTTTGAAAAGAAATCATGGCATTCTTCCCACCTATGATGCTACTGTGTTTATATTTGATACTGCAGAAATGATCCGAGCCACTTCTGCCCAAAAAGAGGCTTGTTTCCATTGAACATAACACCAGCTGCATTGTGTGTTCCCTCTGTCCTTCATGTTCAACTATATTTTGTTTGAACTTGATTAACAACGTTTAAATATGAGTTTGGTGTTTCATAACTAAGGTTTCCCTCCTTTTCTATTGAACGCGCTTGGGGATTAAATCATTTCTTCTTTCTGTGTCTCTGCAGGTCATAAACAACGCTTGTGCCACCCAGGCCATCGTCAGTGTTCTACTTAATTGTTCTCATCCAGACATGCTGCTTGGTGACACACTGACAGAGTTCAGAGAGTTTTCACAAAGTTTTGATGCAGCTGTATGTAAATTGTTTATTATTATTAATAATATATAAAAAAAATTCTAGTAGCATGTTAGAAAATCAGTTAACACAAGCCGTATACTTATTAGGTCTAGGTGTGTCATAATTACTTCACTAAATATTTATAAATGAGAGTTGTGTTTAGGCATGCGTACAGTACTGTACTGAAAAACCTATTAGGCAAGTGATTTATCAGCAGAGAACGGTTACCGTCTGCGGCTTAAATTCCTCCCGATGTTTTTCCACATTCAGAGTTTGAATTTATCTTCCTCTCCTCAGATGAAAGGTTTGGCTCTCAGCAACTCCGAAGTGATTCGACAAGTTCACAACGGCTTTGCGAGGTAAGCTGCTCGTAAAGAGAAGTTTCCATCTTGAGAGCTTCAGTTTGATCGATTGCGGGATATTTTTAGCTTCTTGTTCTAATTTTAGTCAAAGTGAGTTTTGTTTTTGTTTTTGTTCTGTAACGTCTTTTTGATAAACTTGTAATGTAGATATTAAAAAAGGAGAAGAAAGGTTAAACAGTTTTTTTTTGTGCATTTTGAATTTAAATTAGTGTCTGATATTTGGTTGTATTTATTCGTAGACAGCAGATGTTTGAATTTGATGCAAAGTCGACAGCAAAGGATGAAGATGCCTTCCACTTTGTCAGCTACGTTCCGGTAAACGGCAGACTGTACGAGCTGGATGGACTCAGAGAAGGACCAATTGACTTGGGTAGGCAGAAAATTGCAAGTTTTAGTTTCAAATGTTTCTTTTGTCTTTTGGGTTTCAGTAGAATGATCAGTTTATTGAGTCATTGTTTTGTAGTGAAGCTCTGTGTTCTGTCTTTGTGGTGATGAGCCTCTTCCCATAAACTGTTCCTGTTTATGATAATAAGCTGGTCATGCTCACTGTCACTGCACATTTTATTCACTGTTTTCTTGCTGTTGTCACCAGGTACGTGCAACCAGGATGACTGGATCAGTGCAGTTCGCCCGGTGATCGAGAAGAGAATACAGAAGTAATTTTTAAACACGTTTGAACTGATTGTTTAAATTGATCTAACGCTGACCCGATGCTGATAGTGTTGTTTTCCTCCTCAGGTACAGCGAAGGAGAGATCCGATTCAACCTGATGGCCATAGTGTCAGACAGAAAGATGATATATGAGAGGAAAATCGCAGAGCTTCAGACTCAGCTCACTGAGGTGAGTTGTGGAGGCAACATGTAACCTGCAGCTTTTCATAGAGAAAGAACTTTGATACGGCCTTTTCAGCAGGGGTGTCAAACTTATTTTTACCAGGGGTGCACGATAGTTATCAGGCCAATATCAGGAAATTATGACATCATACCTATCCGGCCGATATCATAACAAACAGAACCGATAATATATGTTCATGTTTGCCAGCGCAGCAGTGAGTATGTGGTATGTGTGTTTCAGCCCGACTCGCGCAATGTTCAATTTGCGTAGGAACAAACATCTTTCTCACTAGAACAATAATTAGAATACTCTGTGCTGAAAAACAACCAGTCATTTTAATAATTATTAATAATATTTTATCAATTAACCATGTACGTTATACGCAAACTTTATAATTATAAACATAAAAAGGTCGGAAAAATTACTCCAAATTCAAGAACATGTAATATCTGTTACCTCTTGAACGCAGCACAGAATCCGTCTGCTAAAATGCTAAAAACAACAAAGCTAGCTTTCAAGAACGCACTGTTTTGGGTAGAAAAATGTTTTAAAAGATATATTATTAATAATAAAAACAAATGTAGTTTGAATCTATCTTGTGTTAGTGCATTGTCTGTTTTGAACTTGTGGAATGACTTTTTCTCTTTTGTTTAAATCTGAGATCATTGTTAAAGCTCTTTTTTTATAATTAATGTGCCTATTTAAAAAGATGGTCATTTGAGAAATTGTTTTTTTGATATACTTTAAGAAATGTTTGTTTGCTAAGAGTTTATTTCAAATAGTATAATTTACTGAGTCATTTGGTTTTGGTCTTATTTATTTATTCTCTGATCTTACTCATTTCTGACTAGTCTTATCTCCTGACATGTTATCGGTTATCGGCTGTTAAAAGGAGAAAGTTATGGGTTATCAGTTCTTAAAATAAGTTTTCGTGCATCCCTAATTTTCACTGAGGGCCACATGAGCGTTATGGTGGCCCTCAGTTGTAATTAACTTTGATGTTTCATGTTTAACTTCAACTAAACAGTGTTTTAATACATCCACTTATAATCACTGAAAAATACTACGTGTACGACTGACTAAATCTGAAATAAATAATACAGAAATACTATTAAAAGTAAAACTAAGAGCGTTTTACTCACTGAGTTTCTAGTGAGTAGCTGCCATCTCCCACTTACTGACAGGGAATTCCCATGGATGAACGACATGCATTATGGCAGATTTAGTTCATGGTCTATGCTGGCTTTAAAGCAGCTTATTTTAAGACATTAATACTGTGCTATCCAACTAAATTGCTCTGTTACTTAAAGCCAACAGCTCAGGGGCAGGACAAGGATTATTATCTTTCACCTTTTAAATTTGTTTTTTGTTGCATTTAATCATAAATGTACAAACAAAAAATGCATATAAAGTAAAAAAAAAATCTTATTTTTTGGGGGTGCAGGCCAGATGGGAGTCACCTGCAGATCATATTTGGCCCGTGGGCCTTGTGTTTGACACTTGTGCTTTACAACATACTGCATGTTAAAGCAATCTTTAGCAAAATGCAAAACATTTTAGAATTATCAAGGTTTAAAAAAAGAAAAACATGAGTTTTATGAAGATGTTTAGAAATTTTGTGTATGTTTCTATTGTTTTACATGATAAACATGGAATAAACTTGTTTTTCAGGAAATTAGCTGCAAATTTCAGTAGTTGCTGAATATTTAAAAACTGTCAAATACATAAATAAGGTTTTCTTGTGTGAGCTGTTGAAGATGAACTTCACCGGAGGCTGAGGGTCTTAATGTTGGCAACTTTACCCACAGGAAAAACTTCATCTTAGTGCTAATTTATTTATTTTTTTACTTGGGCTGCACAACATGTCAAATATTTATCATCATCATGATAACAGCCTGTGCAATATGCATATTGCAACAAACTGCATAAACTGCAATAAATGGTTGGCTCAAAATTTTGCATTTATGAGTTTTGTCACTCAGACAGAAACTTGAAGTATTTCATCAATATATTGGTGTATATATGGTCACACAAGTTGTAGACTAAGGAACAAACTCTCAAAAATTGTCTAGACGGCAAATAAAATAGTGGGGAAACAACTAAAAAACTGTCTCAGCTGTTTGAAGAAAGAACATGGAAGATGGCAATAAACATTTTAGCAGATAGCCATCCTCTTTTTTTGTTAGTTTGAACCTTTGAGCTCAGGAAGGTGTTTTAGGGTCCCTCTGGCAACCAAGAACATCTACAAGAAATCATTTATTCCCAATCCAATAACCATTCTGAATCAAACTAAATGTCATCCCAATAATTAAGCACTGTTATGAAGAAGTTTTCCTAATCGTGCAGCCCTAGTTTTTATATTTATTCAGGTTATTGTTTCTGTGTGGCACACAGCTGCATTAGGTTGGCAGACAAAGGTTTTATCCAGCAGAGGTCAGCAAAAGGGAAGTTTTCAGATGCTAGAAGGTTAAGTTTATAATGAGAATCCTGATTTGCAGTCTTTTTTGTTTTGTTTTGTTTTAACAAAACATCAGGTTTTTGGCCAAAATTTTAAAAATATAGTTTTTTTCTTCAGGATGAGCCGATGGACACGGACCAGAACAGCACATTTCTCAGCTCCATCCAGTCAGAGATAGCGAAGTACCAGCTACTTATCGAAGAGGAAAATCAGAAACTAAAAAGATATAAGGTAGGACTTCACTATTTAATACAGTCACGATCAATATAAAATAAACCTTTGTGTAAATGAGAAGATGTGCAGCATTTTTGTTCATTTTTTTATGTAATTCCCTCAAACCTTTAGTGCTAATCTGCCTTAAATTAGTCTAACTCAGTCTGGTGGAACCGTGTGTTCCTGCAGATTGAAAATATCCGACGAAAGCACAACTACCTTCCTTTTATCATGGAGCTCCTGAAGACACTGGCTGAGTACCAGCAGTTAATACCCTTGGTGGAGAAGGTAATTATTATTATTATTTTTTTTCAACTTTTCACAGCAAAGTTTGCATTTGAACGCATCAGTATCTGAAGATGTGAATGTTTGACATACTATAACATAATCATCAATTATACTCATTTGTTAATTTAATAACAGTTTTCACAGACTAAAGACCAAACTTTTCAAGTAAAATAACTGAAATAGTTGAAAAGTGGATTTTTTGACACTAGATGGCATCATTATCAGATTATTTTGTCTTTTGTATAACAAGCGTACTAAGGTTTTATTACCATCATAAATAATATGCTTTTTTATAATCAATGTGTACGTGGATTTGTCTCCTCAGGCAAAAGAGAAACAAAGCGCCAAAAAAGCTCAGGAGGCCAAGTAAAGAACCTTCTGATCACACACACGCACCAAACATGCATCCAGAACCTCACAGTCACGTTTTCATCATTGAACTACAGATCCTGTACATCACCTATCATGTTCATGTGAGTCATCGTGGAGGGCCTGCAGCACGCTCAAACTCTGGCCCCTGGTCAACCATCCATACAGCAAATTAAAATACAAAGTCCATAGCTGCTGGCAAAGAGACTGTCCTGCAAAATCTCATCGTCATGTTCATTCATCAGCTCTAATGCACGATTGAAGGAAACATGTGGTCAAATTATGTTTTGTCTTATTTTCATAATAAAAAGTTTTGATGTTTGTGAACTTTTTGCTTTTTGTCTTTTTAGCACGGATTATATTTGAGTTGGTCATTTTGTCAATCAGGATTAGTGGTGGATCTTTACCACCACCTACTGTTGAAGCAGTGCAATGACAGGCAATGTTGAATTTTTATAGTTGTATAGAAAAGATACTAAGTAAGCTTCAGTTTGCTAGTTTTTATCAGTGCATCATACTGAAAGTGTTGTGTCAAGATAAAACCCTCATGTTGTGTTTTGACTTTTACTCTTACTCGTGACAAGTAAGATTGTAGATAAAAGGTTTAAAAATACACTTTTTTTCTTTAGCTCCATTTAAGATGAGTGTCTGGCTTTTCTCTGAAAGGGATCAGTTTATTATTCAGTGTTATATAAAGTACCACAAAGTGATACTTAAGTAAAACTACTTAAGTCTCCTTTAGGAATATTACTTGAGTAAAAGTCTTAAAGTATCTGATATTTTTTGTACTTAAGTACTAAAAGTAAAAGTATTGATTTAAAATGAGCAGTTAGATTTTCTGTAATGAGTGACCTCCAGAAAAAATGCAGAAATGACTGTTGTATTAAAATAATTACTTTATGTTAAATTTAGGATGCACTAGTCCAGCTGTTTCAGTTTATAAACAAGTTTATAATCAATGCTGCCCAAAGCTTTTCCCCAAAGTGAAAATCTATGAGGGCTGCGGCCAAATGTAATAATATAATTCTAATAATACAAATACTTCTTAAGTACAGTCCTTTTATTTTAATGAGTATGTCCTGCTGGAGTGTGACATGATTTATTTGTGTACAAACTAATACGGTATCAGAATTTTATATATTTATACTTCTCAGTCAACCCCAATTAAATTCACTTTATCTAGGAGGCACAGTTTATATTGATTTTTTTTTTTTTTTTACAATAACAAGCTGGAATGAAAACAAGCAAAAATGAAATAAAAGTAACAGCTTTCTATTTCTTGGACAAATTATTCAAGTAAAGTACAGATACCCAAAAATTCTACTGAAGTACAGTAACAAAGTATTTGTACTTAGTTACTTTACAACTCTGTTATTACAACGACACTGGAATTCATTAATAAGCCTACATACACAACCTAGGTTCATATAATGCAAATAAACAGTTTTGACTAAAATTAGTTGTATATAAAAATATTTTTATCCAGAATAATTATTTGCTTTCTTACATTTAAAAAAAATATATCCACATCTTAGGGTCATTTCATTTGTAAGCAACAACATTAAAATTGAAAAATATTAAGTAAAGGTGCAACAATACATGTGTATCGAACCATTCAATACACACTATGTATGGAACAATACAGATTTTTAAATTTTATTTTATCTTGTCTTCTGAAGGTGTGTTTTGTTGAAGGCTCAGTGGATCTGTGTTCGATTACTTCACCTAGGCTGCCTTGTTGAGCACAGATCCACTGAGAAATTTGCTGCTTCAGCAACATTTAATATAAAAACTACTTATGAGGTTAAACAAATGTTTGTAATTTTAATAAATTCAAAGTTAAGAAGGGACATTTCTCCTCTTTGTATCAAAAAAAAAATTGAACTGTGACACTAAGTATCGAAACGAATCATTCATTTTCTGTATCGTTGCACCCCTAATTTTAAGCCACACTTTCATCTCTTACTGTTAACACAAATGTGCCAGAACTCCACGTGCCCATAGGAGAAATCTGTTTTTCATGTTCTCTGAAGAAAATACAGCAAAAACAATAAAAAAAGATACACAAAATAGTTGTGTAATTAAAATTGAGAACAGGTCAGAGAATGAGCCAAATACTCCACAGGATTGTTTTGAACATGTTGGATTCTCTACTGTTTTCTTTTCTCTCCACTTCAAATTAGAACCTGAACGGAAACATTCAGGCCTTACCTTTTTTTTTCTTCTTTTTTTTCCTTTCCTGGCTCCACTCGGACAGAGTGTACATCTGTGTATTCTTACGCACACTCCGTCTGCTGACCAAAGTAAGACGTGGCCAGTTTCTAATTTTGGCTGCAGTGTTTACATACGCACCTTGAGTACTCCCTGGACCACATCGCAGAACTCTGTTTTCCACCATTGTGCATGGCAACGAATAAAAACCTCACCGAGGTTTTACCGGCACCCATAAAAGCAAAGAAAAAGTCTTTGTTTTATTGCCCCGCCACGTCACGCGGACTAGCAAATAATCAGTTTTTTGTGAATACTTTTATTTTTTCATTAG
Organism: Anablepsoides rubrolineatus; assembly: GCA_031762495.1. Taxonomy (NCBI): domain Eukaryota; kingdom Metazoa; phylum Chordata; class Actinopteri; order Cyprinodontiformes; family Rivulidae; genus Anablepsoides; species Anablepsoides rubrolineatus. The sequence goes on along the minus strand of JARVGW010000427.1, from coordinate 3,500,019 downwards.
TTCCTCATTAAACCTGCTAATTATGGGCAAGTTTTTCTTGTTGCTGGTGTTTGTGTTTGCTGGGGTCACGAAACAACGTGATGATGCAATGGCCTGAAGGAGACAAAAAGAATGCAAAAAAAGGGAAAAGAATGAAATGTTAAGAAGAAGTGTTGCTGTGAAACAGAATGTACACTTTGTGTGTTTTTTTTAAGGGTTCAGGAAAGTTTATCTGTAAATCAAATTTCCTCATGCAGAGAAAAACAGTCTCATTAAATTGCGGGTTTTTCAGCTGTTTGTCCTGCAAAATCAAAATTGTTTCAATTGTTTCAATAGATCATGGATTAAAAAAAGAAAAAAGTAATCAAGGTGGAATTGCTTTAAAGGAGACCAATTATGGGTCCTAGAAAATGTTATGGTATGTCTGTGGGCTATCCAGACCATGTTCATTCAAT
>JARVGW010000427.1:3455651-3487480 GCA_031762495.1 Anablepsoides rubrolineatus | reverse complement strand
TAAACTATTTCAAAGTAATTATTGGTTTATTTACATAATAACTTTAATTACTGGATGTTCGGCCCCTCAGCTGTTGCTCTGCAGTAACTGTTGCCTCCGGAGCAATTTAGTTGATAAGGGGTTAGGTAAATTCAACAGTTTATTTCATAGATTATTTATTTATTTATTATTTTCTATTATATATTTTATTTATCTTGTTTTACTTTCCTGATTTTTGAGAAGTTTTATGACATTTACTTAAGTAGTTTTCTCATCAGTGAAATGTTTTTTTCTACCAAAGTCATTTTCTGTTAGGGTATTTTCCCTTTAACTTAGTTATATTTCCAAGTACTGTGAACATTTGGCATCTAAGTCCGTCAAAAAACATTTTTATTGGTGTTACCTTGGAGGAACATAAACTTTGATCTGAAATCATGAAAAAGAAAACCAGCTGAATGACACGTTTCATTACCTCCTTAGGAGCCTCGCTTTTAATGAACTCCTCGTAGATGCTGTTGGCCTTGGACGACAGATCTTTGCGTGACGTGAGCGTCTTGAAGTCTTCGCACGCCGTCCAAAACTCGACGTTCTCCTCACAGAACTCAGACTTCAAAAAGATGCGAAAGGCAGCTTTTCCATCTGCGGGAGAAAGAAACAGAGGGGGGGGGGTTAGTGTCATTCACAGACTGTTTGCCCATTAATGGAAGGTAAAGCGAGAGCAAAGCCATTATGAGTAAAGCTTTATTGAGGCCAATAAACTGATTTTATTCAGCTCCTCCAGTTACAGTTTGACCTTTGAGAGACTTTTATGTAACCGGGCTTCTGCAGACAGATGAGTTATACTTACATTTATGACCGAGTAGTTTGTCAAGTGACTCTGCCCATTGGTTCACGTCATCAACGCTTGGCCTGAGGGTGAAGAACAGAACTCTCGTAAGAGATAATTCCACCAGCCACAACCACTACGTTCCTCTATAACTCCTCCTCATTGGTTGCATTCAGGTAATATTACTCTACAGTGCTTCACAGTTTGACTTGATTGCAAAGCTTATGTTTATCGTGATCTCATGCAGAAATTTTATGTTAAACACTGTCAAAAAGACACTTAAGCTTAACACAAAGTATGGCCTTTAAAGTAATTTGAGTATTGCTTGCACACTGAAGAAAATTGCATTTCAAAAAAAGATTTGCTACATAAGTTTTACAGTAAGTAGAAATTACCTGTAGGATCTGTTTTTCGTGGGATGCAGTATTGACTGGGATGTGTTTGACTTCAGCAGGAATCCTATCCGGTTTCTCCAGTTTTTCCTCCTGTAACAAAAAAAATAAGACAGTTGAGTTGTAGTGTTTTATGAAAGTAGACTGTTCTATCAGGTTTGTCATGATCACGGACACCACGGCTAAAGGCTGCGTTTACTTACTTTATGTCCTTTTTCCCAGCAGAGAAGTCAGTAGGTTTCATGCATTCAGTAAAAGCCATGTTCAGAGTTGAAACACCGGCGAGGATTTTTTTCATGTTTCCCTCTCCGTCTCTTTCTCCCTCTTTGGCTTGTCAGCCTGCTTTATATTTCCTCCATCCAGGAACCGTGGCATGTTGAAGGGGGGGGGGGCGTGGCCCTGGAGTGCCAGATCTTTGACGTGATTGGCTTCTGACTCGCCCCTGGTATGACGCTTAAGGCAAAGGGAGGCTGTCACTTGCATAAACATTTCCACCCTGAGGGCTTCCCAAATTAGTATCAGGGTCAACATGTGACAAACTCATAATGCTGGTTTAAAGTTAAAAAATGAAAAAAATCCTGTCATGTTGGCTGCATTTTTCTCCCTCTTTTACATTTTAAAGAGTTGAAAACAAAAAGAAAGGTCTGAAAGGCATGTTTAGTCATGAACGTGTTCTTCTTGTCAGGACTTGTTGTCCCTCTTTTTTATTTTTCCAAATACTGGTTTGTTATTATTTGAAACGCCATACCTGCAGTATTAGTACTCATACAAGGTGTGGATCAGGGAAAATATGATGACGCCTGTTCTGATGGTGTGTTGCAATAGGACAGGTTGGTACAATATGTGATGATATCATATCCTCTCACCTTTTAAAGGTAACAAGTCAGATGAGCTCAGCAGAATGAGATGTTTTACATTCATTTCATATTAGTTATTAAACCGGTTTATAGTGGTTTATTTCCAGTATTTTAATAAGAAGCTATGGTTTTGAAGCATTTTGCATTAGCAAATGTTTCCCTTAAAATGTGGTCACACCGATGAGACACCACCGTTAAGACTATATTAGGGAAAAGTTATGTAACTAGATTAGCTGATAAAGGTTCTGCCTTGTCAGAATAAAGCTTTAGGAGAATCTGGCGCAATATGAGGTGGTGCTCAGGAAACTGATCCTCCCTCAGCAAACAACTAACTCAAGAACTTAATAAAGTCCAAATCAACAAACACCGCAGGATCAGGGTGGAGAGGTTGTCGCTGCAGGAAAGTCTCAGCAGTAAAAGCGTCTGGTTGTGGAGGCCATCTTTCACCTGTGAATACGAGTGCGCGTCACAGGCCGGCTAAATAAAGACCAATGTTATTGAGATAGTTGTGTCTGAAACACGTCAACTGATAGCTCATATAATGGTCTTGCCAAACTAAAAGGGCATATCTCTGGTGAACATATATAAATAAGTTTTACATTTTGTTCTTTATTATCAGCACTAAGTATCATTTACGTCACCTACTGTACAGTGTTTGCAGTTGACCGGTTGGCTTCCCTCCCACTTGTGCACGAGTTTAGATCTTTGCTGCATGAAAACACGGTGTCCAGCTCATGTGTTTATTATGATGTGCAGACTGTGTGTAAGCAGCTGTCTGTTTGGAAGTAGATGGAGAGCAGAGCCAAGTTTCCACTAAGGCACTCGTTTGGTCCACGGACTCTCACGCGGGAGGTAATTCCCAGCACTACTTTGCAAGCGTTTGTTCTTTTTTGTTTTTGGATATAGCAATATTTGTAAAGTACGTCTGGTCTCTCAAACCTCTGAGGAGATTTTCTGGGGTGTCTCACAGACATTAGCATCAAAAACAAGGGCCTAAATTTAATATGAGGATTTAGGAGGTTAAAGAAACATTGTGCTCTGTGCCAGAAGGACATCGCTGTGGAGCAGGCAAAGCAAATAAATAATACACACATTTAGACCAAAACAATAAGTCAGACAAAAAATATATTTTAAAAAAATGAGCCATCATTAAACTCATTTCCATTCTGACAGTCTTCCTGATTTAGATTCTTTTGAATGACTTTTTGCAGGACTGTAACTAAAAAAAGCTAAGTCAGAGAAAAGGTCCTTGTCTGATGTTTTTCACATGTCATCAAATGTAGAAAACCAAAGGGTCACATGTGATCGTATGAACATGTTAGCAAAATATGTGCTTAATGTAGTAATACATATAAAGTTCATGTGCTGCTGTGTTCAAAGTTTCAAAGAGTTTTTTTATTGTCCGTTTCCACCACATGCTCAGGACATACAAAAACATTCTTTTCTTCTAAGCCCTAAAATCTTTCTTTTGTTACCAGACAATAAGTTATTTTCTGTCTCTTCAGTCATACCTGACATGTTTTGACACTTTTGCTTCTGTCTTCACCAGAGGTGTCACTGCTGATCTTATTTGGAGTCAAAAAAAAAATAAAAAATAGGACTTTTTATAATTATAAAGATGTTTAGACACAATGAATTTCATTGGATTATAATTTTAACTATTCAACTACAAATGATTATAAATATTGAAAGGAATAAAAAAACAAAGACATAAAATATTAATTTTAAAACATGAAATAAACACTAAATAAAGCTTTTATTTTCCTTCACGTTCCAAATTTATCTAACATATACAACATGTCACTATTATTTTTTTAAAAATTTCTTTATTTTTTTCAGTAAGAGAGTACTTTCTAAAAGTTACACTGGGAAACTGACTTACACTGAGCCAGCCAACGGTTTTACAATAGACCCCATATTTGAGGAAGGGGCTCCATCTAAAAAGGGGATGTTTGGACATACAAAACTGCTTATAACTCAAAACCAATTCAACATAGGAGCTTCAGATTTTTTTTTGTTTATCTCTGATGAAGGGCTATCCATCAGGCCCACCAATGAATAACCCCCACCCACTACGTACCCTCACGCAAAACAATAAATCGGTTCTGGTGAGTTCTGGTGCATTGGTGCTTTGCGTGCAAAGGGTCATACATGCTATGCAGTTTCTAGTTAACTTTGTAGATGCTCCTACTTTTGGACTGTACTTTGCTGTAATGATGCTCAAATACTTCAGATTCTGTATTAGGAAACTTGCACTTTAGAGAGAGTGAGAGAGATTTTAGAGTTTTTTCCTGACCACATATAACCCTGCTTAAAAGCATTATAAAAAAATGACAAAACTATTTAACCACAGGATAATGTGTTTTGCAAAATCAATTCAAGAATAGATACCACATAGCAGTAGCATATGTGAACCCCGCACTTATCAGCACCAATGCACCAGAACCCAGAAGTCATCAGAACTGATTTGTTGTTTTAGCTGGGGGCTGGGGGTAGGGGGGCGCTCATCGGTGGGGCTAATGGATAGCCCTTCATCAGTGCTTTACAACAATACAAATCTGAAGCTCCTTGTATGTTGAACAGTTTTTGAGTTATAAGCATTTATGTATGTACAAACACCCCCATTTCAGATAAGGTAAGGTCCGATGGGGTGGGGGGGTGCTCATTGTTGGGCCTGATGGATAGCCCTTCATCAGAGCGAAACAAACAAACAAACAAAAATAAATAAATCTGAAGCTCCTATGTTGAACAGTTTTTCAGTTATAAGCATTTTTGTATGTCCAGACACCCCCATTTTAGATGCAGCCCACTCCTCAAAATATGGGGTCTATCCTAAAACTGTTGGCTGGCTCAGTGCAGGTCAGACACATCGACATTCCTGCCAAATTTCACTTTGATTGGTGCAGCCTTTTCCACACTACGGTTGACCAATATGACCCCCGCTTTGCGTACGGGGGTCATAAATAATGTAGGGAAGAAGGGGTTCGAACTGCCTCATTTTGCCTTTGATCTCTCTCAATCTGAAACCAGTCGATAATATGTGAAATGTGCTGGACACAAATCCATGAAGGGAAAGAATTGTCTATAGTGACAGCTCAGTGTGAGATAACGCAACAGACCTTACATGACCTGACAGGTCAGGGCTGACTTTAAAGCAAGACAAAGTAACAGGCAGGTTGTCAGTATAAAGCTAAGTCACGTGCAGAAGTGATGGAAAATGCTACAGTTTATGGCAACACATCTCCATGGTTCTGTATGTATTATTTTGTTTTGGTGCTATAACAGAAAGTGTCAGCATTACTCAGATACAGGTGAAGAGGAAATGCACGTCTGTACTGTCATAATAACCATCAACAAAAATACCCACAAAGTTACACGATGAAACATAAACATAAAAAGTTGTCTTTTTTCTTCTTCTACATCTAAAACCAAAGGCCTCTTCTATAAATAACCACATCCATGAAAGTTGAAGCCATCTGTGGGAACAAAGCTCTGTTTGTTCTGATAACCATCTTTAACTTTTCAGCTATTTCTCTTTCCTTCACACTATGCATATGATTACGTAAATACAAATTTCTATTTTTTTTTCAGAAAGTTGCGTAAGAAGATCAGCAGCAGTCATAGGAAGTAGTTTGAAAAATAGAATAATTACTGTAGTTTGGGGCTAAAAGAATGACTTGTCTTTAATGTCAATTTTGTCTTTATGGGATCTGATTCTTTATTTAATTTTTATGTTTTAGGATGGCAAAAAATTACTTCTTTATTTTGAAAATTTCATTGTTTAAGAAATATATTTGAAAACAGTTTTACTTTTGTATGTAAGCTGCATTATTATAATTTTATGGTAAAGCTATGTGTAAACTGTATACTGAAAATAATCAGTCTTTGAATTATGGATGTGTTAGTACACAGTGTTGTATAAAGTACCTCAAAGTGATACTTGAGTAAAAGTACAAGTATCTTGTCATAAAATTATTTTGGTTAAAGTCTCCTCTAAGAATATTACTTGAGTAAAATTCTTATTAAAGTATCATATTTTTTTTGTACTTAAGTATAAAAAGTAAATTTCTGACATAAAATGTACTTATGTATTAAAAGTATAAGTACTGAGTAAAAATGAGAAGCTAGATTTTCCAAAATGACGTTTATTAGGAGGTGAACTCTCCAAAAAAAAAAAATTAAAGGTGTGCAGCTGTGATAGATTGTGTACAAACTATGATGTCAGAATGGTATACATTTATACTGCTCATGCAACTGTAATTAAATTCACTCTATCCAGGAGGTGCAGTTTATCAGGATAGTTTTTTTAACAATAGCGAACCAGAATGAAATTGAAATAACAACTTTCTATATTTTATCTTTTACCTAAAACAAATCTAAGGAGTAGAAGTATATACTTATTGTTTATTTACAGTTATTTAACCAGGCAAGTCCCATTGAGATATCAGATTTCTTTTTCAAGGGAGGCCTGGGCCTGAAGGCAACCTATTGTACATGTTTTTAGGGGTGGGGGAAACCGGAGTACCTGGAGAAAACCCACGCAAGCACGAGGAGAACATGCAATCTCCTCACAGAAAGACACCAGGTCCAAACCGGGGATCGAACCCAGGACCTTCTTGCTGTGAGGCATTGGTCCTAACCACTGAGCCGTCAAGTAGAAAGGCGGCTGAAAAATAATGACTCAAGTAAAGTACAGATAACCACAATTTCTACTTGAGTACAGTAACAAGTGTTTGTACTTTACAACTCTGTCAGTACATTTTGAACAAATTTAATACATTTTTACATAAAACAGTCCAAATACTATTTTGCTAACTCTGATTGATGATGTAATGGACTTGTGACCATGTGGTGTACTCCTTCTCCCATACATTGACTAGAGATAGACACCAGCTCCCCCATGAACCATAAAAAAAAGAAAAACAGGTAATATTATATAATAAATGGCTCATGTAACTCGTGCAGACAGTGTTCAATTAGCTAAAATGCATCTTTCTTCCTGAATTCAAGCTATCTCATCTTTATTATACAAAACTGTGACCCTTTCCACGCTTTACTATAACATTTGAAACACTCACCAAGGTACTTAAAAAAAATTGAATAATAAAAGACAGCAAATGAACCCAACTGTGTGAAAAAGAAGTGGCCCAAAAACCCCCCTGGGGCATTTGATCCTTCACTTCACTCAGTTATACTTCAATAACCACACCTTTGCAAAGAACAAAAATAGAATGTGAGCATAAAAAAAGGTCAAAGGATGACATATGATACTAAATGTGTGTGGACCGATTGAAGGTTACCTGTACTGTGCCACATGAAAGTCACAGAGATCAAAATGACCCGAAATCCTTCAAAGTTCTCACTGGTCCTTTCCCTCTGCATGCTGGGAGTCTGACACTATTTTTGTCTTTTTTAAAGTCGGTTCTATGGATTAGTTATCGGTGGTCAATATAATATAGAACAATCGGAACAAGAGAATCAAGAAATTCCTACTGTGATGTTTTTGAACTTTGAAAAAAAAAAAAAAAGAGCGTGGAATAGACCCCAGTCTTCCAAAGAATTTCCTCCTCAGTTCTTCAAACTGGGATCATTCTGATTGACTACTGATAACTGTTCCACGAAACCTGGTTTTCACTGCTTTATTTCTGTTGCGGCAGCGTGAGATATGAATAAAACTTGTGTTTCCCACACTGCCCTTTAAACAGCAAGCATACAGTGTATCCACTAATCATCAAAAAGCACTTATTTCATTCAGAAACACAAAACTATTGTCACTGAGCTCCTCTATGCTTTCACTTGAACACAGAAGATGAAATCCAACCGATTTTTGTTTTTACTTTTTACTTTAAAATACATAAAACTTTAAAATACATAAAACATATATTGTTCCTTACCTGTTCAGGCCTTGTAATTAAACTGTTCTAGTGGTAAATAAAGGTAAAACTGTATTTAGAACATAAAACAATTTCATTGGAACGACCGAGATGCTTTAGACACGTAAAAAAAACAAATTTTTTGTCCTGAAATAATATAAGGTTCCATTCACATAAGTTTTAACCTCTTAACAGTCGTCCCTAAAATCCCTTAAAAGCCATTTGACATGTTTTATTTTATGCCCTCCTGGGCTAACTATTTAATCGGATTGTGCAATTTAATCCAATGTGTGAAAACCTTCTTTTGCAATTTGCATATTCATTAAAACACAGAGGAGAAAGTAAGCAAAGTGTAAGCTGTTTAATTGGACAAGCTTTGGCACCCCTGCTTATGAGGAGAACAAATTTGCAGCAAAGTGCAAGGCAAGTGTCTTAAATCTCACTGCTGCCTTGTTCAAATAAACAGAAAACTACAGATACATACATGAGTGGAATAATTTCACTGCCTGTAACATTTATTTTATGTACTTTTTAACTTTTAGTTAGTGTTTTGCATTCTGTCCAAGTTTCATTGAAAAACAACTTTCTAAATATTTACATGCTGTACAGTGAATGGAACAAAAATGAATGAATTTGCATTTTTTTCGTTGGTTGAAATCTATGTAAAACTAGCGGCATGTATAGATGGAAAATTGGCAAGGCCAGGGAGAATAAACTCCTCGTTGTTCCAGACATGTTTAGTCAATGATGTTACTGTTTTTTTTTTCAATTTTTTCATTTATTCAACAACTGACAAAACACCCTCACCCTGTGAAGTCTTACTCACAAGTCTTTGTCTGCTCTTAGTGTTTGTTTTGAAAAAGCAGCCATGGTGGTTTAATCAAGTAGTAAATGACGTGGCAAACATTCTCAACTTGTAAGGGCCTGTGTGAGTGTCAACATGGAGGTCGGCACAAAGAGTGCATTTAAAAACAAAACAACTTTTTAATGAAACGCTGAACAAACCAGTGGAGATTATACACAAGATTAAATTGTGTAAGTAGGGTTTCTGCATCGATCTTGGTTTCACACCCACAAATGACACGAAGTGACAACTTTTCTATAATGCAGACAACTTTGCATTGCTTTATCTTTAATTGTTATTATTTTTTAACTCTGGTGTGATTTGTTGTCCCTGTTTTGATGACACACTCGTTCATGATGAAGCAGCATGATCTGAAACGGAAGCTGATCCATAAGAGTATTTATAAAACAAGCTCATAATTAGGCTGTCAGGGTGTTGATGGGGGAGCAGTTTAATCACTCACAAAATGTACCGAAGTAAACCACATGCTGCGGAGCTGACAAGCTGTCTCTCCCACATGTCAGACCGGGCAGTTCCTTTCTGTCGGTGCATGCAGACTCATTTCAAAAGAAAGAAAAAAAAAAGTTGTTCCTTTATTGGAGCTGGAATGCTTCACTGCTTTTAATTCTGTAAATGTTTAATGTTTTAGTTGGTGTTTAGTTTGCATATTGGGAAAATGTTTTGGTATTATGTTTTACAAGACTTTTATCCTAATCATCTTTAATCAATGACTTATTAATACTTTAATCAGGTCTTGGTTTTCATTTCATGTTTATGGGGTGCCAAGTATAAAATGAAATGCTAAATAAAATGCTAACATATTCTTCTATATTTATCTCACTGTTCTTACATTTAACTAATTTTTATTAAATGTTACATTTCAATGTCAATTTTTTTTTATTAAATCCTAAATCTAAATGTTTAAATCTAAATGTAAAAGTTAAACCTTAAATGCTAAAGTTAAATGTTAAAGTTCACATTTAGGTATTTTGGAATGGAACGCAGCCTTTGCTGTTGGAGCTCAGCTCTTGTTATGACGTCATCATCCTGAGACAATAGCAATCGCTAGCGATCTATTGCAGCTAAAGCTTCCCTGCAATCAAACTTGCAAATGCAGTTTGGTGTTCAAGTTGCACTTTAAACTGCCAGACCACAGGTACCACCCATTGTGTTTTTTATTAACATATTTTGAATTTAGATTTTAAATATTATCAGTGTTAGAAGCGTTAGCAGAAGTTAGTGTTGGATAACCAAGATGATGTCATCATCATGCGACAAACATCCACATCGGCCAGTGCTAAACACTGCTAAAAGATAATATTTAAAATCCAAATTTCAAACATGTTCATAAAAAACAATATGAGTGGTCCCTGTGGTCCAGTTTGAAGGGCAGACACCAGCTTAGACACCAGCCATAACTGCAAGTTTGATGTCTTGTAGGGACGTTTTAGCTGCTTGTCTCAGGATGATGACCCCACAGCAAAGGCTCCGTTCCAAAATACCTAAATGTGAACATTTAGGTTTAACTTTTACTTTTAGATTTAAACAAATAAATTTAGCATTTAATTTTTTTTTTACATTTAAATGTAACATTTAGTAAAAAATAGCTAAATGGAAGTACAGTGAGCTAAATAATGAAAAAATGTTAATGAAATTGTTTAACATTTCATTTTACACTTGGCGCCCAATACAAGTTTTATAAAAATGAAAAAAACTCTTAATTTGGCCTTAAATATTTGTTGTGATTGCATCTCAAAAGTAGATAACATATAAAACGTACAGACCTTGAACCAATTTACTTTGATCAATAGTGTGTTCTGTGTCAGGTTAGTTTCATGACAAGCTGTAAATTTCTATGTAAAATGCTGATTCATAGTCACCAAAATGCTGTATAATTTGTTTCCTATCTTGGAGGTTAAATAATCATAATTCACAACTTTAACTCTTTTGTTTGCAGTCTGATTGACGAAGATCTGTTCACCTGCTGAACTGAGTCCAGCTCTGCTGGACTGTATTCCCACAAAGAGTCGAGACAGTAGAAAGTCAAACAGAGAACATCTCATTTCTCACAATAACTGATTTCTCAAGAAACTGGAAGTCCAGGTCTTCCTGTTTGTTAAACAAGACATGCCACTTATGAGTCAAATTATGCTTTTCGGTTACTTAAAAAAAAGAAATAACAGGAACCCAAAAAATACCCTTTGTATTAATCAGGATTTAATATTTTTTTTAAATCGATGTTTTTAAAACCTCAAATCTCTCAGATTTTTTAAAGGTGGATTTGTTGCTGTACTCGCTTAGCTTCTTGTCCACCTTCTTGGTCCTTTTTCAGTTTAAGATAATAGAAACTAAACACAATAAAGTGTAAAACATCTATGAGAAAAATGCTTCAAAGTAAATATTAATTTAGCACAGTCTACATTTTTGAGTGTATTTATTGCTTTAAACTCTGCCACAGTCTGTGCAAAAATCACTCATTTTCCAAATGTTTTAAACATATTTTTTTGTCTCGTGTTGCTTTTATTTTCAAATATGCTACATGATTTGAGAGCAAGCAGCACCAGAAGTCGTTGTGAAATAACGTGTGCAAAGTGACAAAACTCTTGTGTTGCTGAAAAAGTCCACTTCTAAGATATCAATTCAAATAATTTAATGTTATTAAAATCACTAACATTTCAACACTTCAACACTGCAGCAAACTTTGTACTCAGAAGGTGACAATGAATAATAAATAAAACAAAGTTTAAGTTAATTTGTCTAATAAATTCCTAATAAGAATACATTCACACCAGGTGCTTTGTAAAGCAGTACGAGGGCTCGATATAGAACTTATTTTAACATTTTATCATGTAATGTGACAGACCCTATTTCTATTGTTATCGTCAAAATCAAATGTTCATTGCACAAAGTTTGTCACATTTCAGTGCTGTAAGGAAGTGAATTTGGCCAGCCGTCGACTGGTGAGGAATTAAGTTTGACGTCAGTAGTCACAAAAATGGGAAGTTCTTGGTTTCAATAGTGCAACGGTTTAAGGCTCCTCATTAAAAAAAATTGCACAATTCTTCCTTTTTTTGTACAAATTGATGTTTACCCTGGATTTATGTTCAAATCTACTACTTCTACAAATTTAAAAATAATCAACCTCAAAAAAATAATAAATATCGGCACCTAATGTATCTGCAGGCAGCCTAAATCTAAAAAAAAAAAAAAAAATACATGCATTAGTTTTTAAAAATCTGATCTAGCTTACAAAGAAAGAAATATGCTTGTGAAGAGTCCCATGCCTCATCCAAAAAAAAAAAGTGGCTTTCTATCATTTTCAGCTAAGAATGACTTATCACTACTCTACCCAGAGGGTTTCCTGTTTTTCTCGGTGCTGTCAGTTGATAATTGGGCCAGCTCTTTCTTCCGCGACAGCTTATTCTCGGTGAGTAGCATTTAAATGCCATAATAAAATCCTCTCACACACTTTCGCTCTCACATACAGAGTTGATGGAGCGTGACCGTCGCGTCTTTCACCCTTTGTGTATAAAACACCTCTGCCTCGGGCCATGAGGGTGACTGGGGGGACGGTTGGCTTGTTCAGAGCAGGGATCCGTCGCCCTGCGAAGTCATTCAAGCATGTTTATTTGTCTTGTTATCCAGTGTCAACTCATTCTATAAGATCACAACCGTGCAGATCTCCGGTTCCTGCTCAGTCTTGCAGGAGTGTGTGTGTGTGGGGGGGATCCTCTTCACCTTTGTGTGGGAATCAGGGGGCTGATGTGCGCTCAGGGGTGAAGACCGTTTGTGTCCGTGTGCTGTACAAGTTGACCCTCCTTCCTTCGATGCTCTAAGTTCCTCCTCCTGAAGGAGCTCAAGCTTTCCAGTTACAGGTTTCCATGTCCTTCCTCCCTCCTCCCGATCGCGCTTTCATCCGTTCGTGGCGTCAGCGGCGAGGCTTTCCAGGAGTGCTCTATAAACGTCCGAGCGCAGGAACCGCGGGTAGGAATCTCTTTCCATCAGCCCGTAAACGATCTTCTGCGCTTCGTCAAAGCAGTGCATGGTGGGAGTTTTGACGTTCCTTTTGATCTGCTCTCGAGTGTGATAGTCTATGTTGATCTGGAATGAGGCACACAAATAGGTATGAGGGGATTTCAGCCAAAAGCAGGAAAAAGATTCAACATTTTGAGCGGATGTTTTCTTTTCTCGCTTCGATACTAAATGCTCAATTTTTAAGACAGAAAAACAAAGAATGAGCACACTCTACTTACTTCTTTAGGTGATTCAGCTTTGATGAACTGTTCGTAAATTTTTTTAGCTCTCGAAGACATTCGAAATGAAGACTTGATCTTCTTGTAGTCCTCACAGGTGAGCCAGAACTCAATATTCTCGTCGCTGTATTCTGATTTGAGGAAGTTGCGAAAAGTTGCCAGTCCGTCTAAAAGAGGAACAAAAAAAACAAACAAACATCAAGTATGGACCAAAAGAATAATGTCGCTTTTCAGCTTATTCTTTTTAAACTTTAATTTGAACAAACTTAATTTTCTACTTTAGCAAAAGCTCTCATTCCCGGGGGGAAAATAAACTCACATTTAGACTCAAGAAGCCTTTCCAGTGACTGTGACCATTGTTGGGTATCTTCTAAACTTAGCCTGCTGGGAGGGAATGCAAGTTAGATTACTCAACCAGAATCAAATTTGGGGAAAAAAAAAAAAGAAAATGAAAAAACTTTTCATAAGCTGCAGGAATACCGAGGCAGTCCGGTCTCACAAGCATTGCAGATGTGCTTATCAAATTCATACAAAAAAATGTTAGAGCCTGGAAGAAGCTGGCATGCACGTACACTGTGCCAAAGCAAACATGGAGTCTCTAGATCCTTTGAATCCATTCATGATGCCATAGATGGAAAGGATTGGAGCAGACTGGCTATTCTAAAACCAAAATGTATGCAAAACACTTCATAAGGAAACTTACCTGTCAGGGCAGGATGGCTGCGTGAACATGCACTGGAGTCGACACATAAAGTTCTTTCCGCTGTGTAGAAACAAGAAATGAATGAGGAACTGTTTGATTCACTGCTGTGAAGTGAGTTTACAATAGGTCTGTCAAAGGATGATAGGAATGTAAGTAATATAAAAAGACAGCAGGTGGATGCAAACTTTTAGGAATTGTTAAACCCACTGTATGTATTCCCTCATTTGTTTGTGCGTTACAGTCGGAAGCAACGTGAAACAAAATCTTACGAATAAATCATCTTGCGAGGATAAATACGTCAGCACAGACCAAGTCAGCACATCTCATGCGAACCCCGATTCAGAGGAGAAATACTCACATAGTCTTGTTTCTCCCACTGTCCTCTCTCTCCATGATGATGTGATGTGCGTTGGGCAGTCTGGCAATTAGGCTGGTCATTGTTTTGTTAGGACCACCGTCTCGGGCTCTCGGTCCTGGTCATGCTGTGGCTGAGAGGCACTTAAGAGGGTTCCCTCTGCGACGTAGCCTTTTTATATCTAAGTTTTGCTATGGGCTGAGGCTGCTGGGATACCTCAGCAGCTCAACCCAGACTAAAGAGGAAGCACCCCTTCCTCCTCCTCCTTCGGTTGCTCTTCTCCTCCTACTTCACAGTTAGAAACAACACACACTCACGTTGACGTTTTGCCTCCCTCCTCTTGATGCCGAACTCCCTATTATGTCTTGCTTTTTTTTTCCCCCCTTCTTTTCATTCCCCTCCGCTGGTACTTTTTTATGCTTGCCTCCTTACTGGACTGGCCAAACAAACAGCATCCTCTCGGACTGAAAGCATACAGTGTTGACGTTTATTTTTAGTCTAACAGAGCTGATGCAAATGACAAGCGACTGTGATAGGCAAATCACCACCTTCTCATGTGAGAGGTATAAGCTGGGACTGAAAAAGATGTAAATTCAACGGGAAGCGCTGGTTTTCTTTGCAAGAAATGTAACATGCATTGAACCCATGAAACAAAAGGCTTTTGGGGAAAAATATGCAACGTAGGGCCACAGCTTTGTGTTAAAAAAAAAGAGGAAACGACCAATAGATTGCAACAGAGAGGCACAGCAAGGCAACAGGAAGTCAGAAACACTGGCAGGATATCATGACCATGTCTCCCATGTAAACTATGAAACTAGTGGTTAAAACTTTCAGCAAAACTTAAGTGAACAGAACTCTTTAAATAGAGGGAATAATTCAACTAAAACATGCAGATTGTCCCATAAATAGGCCTCTTGTTGTTCGCAAATGTTTTAGACTGACAAAATACTAAATATGCAAAACTTATGTTAGTATTTCTGAATACTTTTAAAAAGCAAGTTCTCATCAAAATCATACATTAATACCATGAAATCACAGCTGGGGAGGACGTCTAACAACTTTAGCAACTACAATGATATATATAGTTGCCACTGCCAATATTAGCACTCGTGCATTCTTGAGAAGCACAAACATTTCAGATTTCTGCCTGTTAGTTGTTCAACACACTGGGAACTGACAGGGCTGAGGAGAAACAACCAGGGTCTGCCAGAAGTCAACTTGAAGTCTGAGAACTTGTAGCATTCTGGGGCTGTGTCTTCTTGGCAAGGGACTAGCATTAGCTGATGTTAGCATTAGGAGCGCTGACCTTCACATTTTCCATTTGCTTCAACTCAAAGATGATCGGTGTCAGATGTTTTGGCTTGTATTTACATGTTCCTGGTAGATGGGTTGTGATGAAATGTGTGTGCTTCAGCGTCTGACCCTGAACTCAGTGTTAGGGGGAAAGCCATTTGTCTTGTATTTATTTGGCCCAGATGATTTCTATTTGTGCCAGTTTGATGCTATAGGAGATATTTTTCTACAAGCAGCAGAAAGAAATGCAAATGATATATTTCTCTGGTGCAATCCATCACATGCTGGTTTCAACCAGTGGATTTTAAAAGATGGGCTGAGAAATCAAGCCATTTTCATTCAGAAAAATCTTCAATGCCTTTCTCACAGTTGTCCAGTTGAATGCTTACTGTAGGAACATATTTGGTAATTTCCTGAAGAGCTGAGATTCTTGACATTGTCATGCCTAAAGCCTTCCTTCAGTTCCATGTAAAGAATTCTGATTTGTCCAGCTAACATCAGTCACCTCTCAGGCAGATATTAAACTCCAGGGTCATACTTATGTTGGGAACTTCTTAATCAATATTGCTAGTCTTGTCATGATTATTGCCTTAGTTTTTATTGTATGGTCCTGTAATCAGTCTATTTTGCTGTTTGGTGGTATTGTGTTTTATTTTCTTTAGGGATGCACAATATATCGGCGTTAACATCGGTATCAGACGATAGCATATTCGTATTGATCCAATAAATAAAACTGGGCCGACATTATGTCTGATATTGATTTCCCACTTTTTAACTTAGTGTTTTTTGGTTTTTGGAGAGTAAACAGTTGATTGAGCAGTATCTGATTATGATAGTGATAGCGCTGGGTTCAACCATACTGTTCCATTACAAGCAGAGGTGATTAATAACTAGTTGTATTTACTCAGTTACATTTACTAAAGAATCCTTTAAAAATTAGTGTACTTTTAAAGGGAACACTTAAGCAACACAATCTAACTCCAAGTAAATCAAACTTCTGTGAAATCAAACTGTCCACTTAGGAAGCAACACTGATTGATAAACAATGTCACATGCTGTCAGTACATTCAACTTTGTACAGAAACAAAGTATTCAATGAGAATATTTCATTCATTCAGATCTGTGTTATTTGAGTGTTCCCTTTATTTTTTTGAGCAGTGTATATATTACCTACTGTAGTTTCAGAAGTTTTGTAGTGAGGAAATCTAGACTTGGAAAATAGTTTATTCTCCTGGAATCTGTTATTTTGTAATTATGTTGTTTGTATACATTTTCTTAACTTTTGTCTTTCAAAGCAGCAGAATTTGCAGATAACTTCGTCAGTTTGACGATATCACTTTAAAATATTAAATGTTATGATCAGTAGTCTAGTAGTCTCTTTATGGAATAATTTGTTTACTCTGGACCCACCTCTGATTACAAGTCCATCACAAGTGTTACTTGTGAAGAATGTAACACAAACACTAAGATTATTCTAAATCATGCTATTTTGATCCTATTATGCAAGCTGTACATTTTCCATACTCTTTCACTCTGGTTAGAAGATAAGAGTTCTTCTAACTGATTCAAACCAGTTTAATAAGATTCTACATATTTAGCTTTGAGAATAAAAAGTACTGATATTTTATCCTACTCATTTTTAATATTAAAAATTGGCATATTTATAGCTTCAAATTGACAAAAATGGTTATTTACAAATACAAAACTTGCACAAGAATAGTGCATCTTTCAGTGATATACTGTATATATTTGGCTTTCAATAGGGACATGCTAAATAATTATGTTTCAATGCACTGTAGCTACTGGACTGTACTTGTGCAAAATATGATAAAATTCAGTGTTTATGGATAAAGACAATAAAAAAGACCACTAATCTAAACATGAAAGACCTTCAAGTACAACTGGAACATTTTAAGCCAATTACCATTGAATAAAAGCTGCTGCCATAGGCTGCCCTATTACAACCTGTCCTTCAGTTTGGCTTCACTGATGCTGCTTTCCTTCTTTTACCCAAACATGGTTATAGGCGCTGTGTTGTTACAAGGAGACCCTAAATACAGAACTGATAGGATATTCTTTGTTACATTAGTTACTGTACACTGTGAATGGACTTAAGAGGTGCTCCTCAAAGTAGCCAACGTCTTTTATCATATTTGTCCCGACTGGTCGGACCAACTCTTTGCCATCGATTAGAACTTGCTTCCTTTTTAGTTACCAGGGTAACAGTACCGGGCAATGAGAAAACACCGACAGCTTGTGTGTGAAGAATAGTACACCATGTGATGAGGGAGATTTGAGAACTTTGTGATTTAGCAGGAACAACCCCTGACACCTCGGTGTACTCAGAGTTACTGACGTAGATCTTTGAAATAAATGGCGTTGCTCATAAATAGAAGCTCATAAGGCCTCTTATTTGTAGTGGAAACTGTTAATCCTTTAAATCCGGAGCCAAAAATTACACTGATGTGCCACTAATCTGCAGCAGTAAATAAAGTCATGCGATTCGGCCCTAACTTATCTTCCAACGTTCAGAGCAGCAAACACTCTCCTCTCACAAACGAAGCTCTATTTAATGTTTATGTTCACAAAAGTAACTTGTTTAAGGTTACTTGCAGAGTCTCACTTTGATACGAATGTCAACAAGAAACCAAGGTTATAATAGTTTTGGATTTTTCATTATAGTTTAGTTTTATTTTGTTGTGACATTTTTCTCTTTTAATTCAGTTAGTTTTAATTAGTTTTTACAGTGCATTGGTTTTTAATGCTTAGTTTTTATTAGTTCTAGTAATAGTTATTTTATAGTTTGAATAAACATATTTGCCAATGCATCCTCCAGTGAGGTGTTACTGTGAGTTAACTAACCAGCAGCTTTTTAGGTTTTTGGTCGCCAGTGAAAGCGTCCATTATAGCGACACCTTTCTAAAATAATTGTGTAACTCAGTTTTGCAAAATAAAAACCCGACCTGGGTTATTATTTTAGGACAGTGACAATAGTTGTCTCCAACCTGGTGCTACCTGTTGCTTGTTTTTCACATGAGCTACTGAGAGAAGCTAGCGTTTGAAGATCATAGTTAGCCATCTTGTGTGAGCTTGATTCATGCAGTTTTTCACTTGCATTTTATCCCCCATTTCCACTACAAAACACTTGCTTTGATTTTTTCTTGCAGTCATATAAAAAACAAAAATCTCAAAGTGGACTTTGCCGCTTTCTCCCATCTTTTGTTGTCGTATTTGGCAGATGAGCGCTGAGCAGCAGCAGACTGTAAAAAAACGTTGTTGCCCGCAGCTAATGTGAAACAACTCAATTTGAATGAATAGATAAATAAATAATTTGTTTAATCAGTCCACACAGCTCAAAATAAATTGACATATACTATATAATTTCAGTTTGTTTTAGTTAGTTTTGTACAAATATTATACAGTTTTCGTCAGTTATCTTTTGTTTCATTTTATTACAGTTTGTATTTATTTTAGTTAACTAAAATGTTTTTTTCAATTTCATTTATCCATTATCTATACCCGCCTCTTCCTTTCAGGGTAACGGGGGTCACTGTCGCTCATATCCAGTAGTCACAGTGCGAGGGGCAAATTTCAGTTTTTGTTATTTAGTTAGTTTTAGTTAACTATAATAACACTGCATGAAACATGACCCACAAGGCATTTTATTTTACTGACAGTTAATCAAATGTCAGCTCTTTTATGAAACACATGACATTTTTTACCCCATTCTACCTAACTAGAAAAACAAATGTGAAATGCAAATTTCAGTATTAAAACATATCAAATAAAATAAACAATATAAAAAAAAATCCAAGAAATGCAGATAGTATGTTCTTTACAGAGTAAATGTGATGTTTTCACATATAAGACAACACACGTCTCACTTCTTTTAAATATTTTGACTAGAAAGTGATTTTTTTATGGATACAGAATATACTTTTACACAAGAATAGTAGCTTTCAATTTCATTTTTCAGCGTTGTTTACTCTGTAATAAAGAGCTCCACAACTACAGCAGAATAAATAATAATAAATCTTTACCATTCTGAGACACGGCTGTCATATGTGACATGCCCCACCCCCCCCCTTTCCACTGATTGCAAGTCCATCACATAGACTCATAGAGAAAACCAACCATTCACACTTTCACCCCACACCTATAGGGACAGCTTAGAGCTACCCATTAACCTAAGATGCATGTCTTTGGCATGTGGGAGAAACCTGGAGTACCCCACACATGCACAGGGAGAACACACAAACTCCTCCCAAAAAGGTCCCAGGCAGGGATGCAATCCTGCAACCTCCTTTGCTGAAAGGCGATGGCTCTAGCTGCATGCCACCAGTCATGAAATCAAATATTTTATATGTGTGTTAGACAAAAGTTGCAAACTAGCTGATTCTGGTAACAATCCAAAGCTACAAGTAGGAACGGAGAGTCGCTCTTGACCTCAATAGCATTTTCCTCAACTACAGTTTGGTAGGATTTAGTTGTCAAATTCTGACATTTTATTTTATTAATTTTTTTATTGATGATGCCTCAGCTACATACAAGGCAACTATTGACATGTTTTTAGCAGAAGCTGTTGTGGAAAAACCTGTTACTATGTGGCCACATAAAATTTGACTTACAAATATAGATTCAATATCTGTTAGAATGCTGTTTGACTGGTTGAGATTAATGTTCTGTGTCAATTCACCATCTTTGTCCAGCTTTTATCTCATTTAGTCTTTGGTTAGACTGAATTATCAAAAAAAATGTTAACTTTTGGCAAACTCATATATACAATACCTGTCCATTGGCGGTGGATTAAAAAAAAAAAAAAATCTTGTGGTCATAAGTTATTCTGTGACAACGAGATAAATAACACATGGCCATGAGATAATTTTCAGCAGAGTGATACAGACAGTGTTGGAGTCATATTTTGAATATGTTGCTCTAAACTGTTCAAAGGTAGCCTACCCCACACCTAATAATAATAAAAAAAAAAATAATAGCAGCTATTTATGAAATGACAATGAACGACAATGAGTGTGTCAGGAAACATTTTTTTTATTGTCCCCCAATGCAACATAACTCCAACTCCTTCCACAACCAACACACAGTGTGAAAGAGGAGCCTGTTTTCAGTGTT
The DNA here is from genome assembly GCA_031762495.1 of Anablepsoides rubrolineatus. NCBI lineage: Eukaryota > Metazoa > Chordata > Actinopteri > Cyprinodontiformes > Rivulidae > Anablepsoides > Anablepsoides rubrolineatus. The sequence continues at coordinate 3,466,975 of JARVGW010000427.1, read as the reverse complement.
GAGCTTCAAAAATGAAAATAAAGCTTTTTGGACAAAGACAACTCCAGTGTTTTATAGCTGCAACCCATAATGCTAAGCATTACTTCACACATAACATGCGTGTAGTTATTCATCTCTATATTAAAATAAAATGAAATTATTTCAAAATTTGTCCATTTAAACAATCAACAGTCTGCATGGAAATAACTGCAATAATTATCTCATGGCCACAACTTTATTATCCCATGGCTACATGTTATTTATCATGTGGCCACACGATAATATCTCATTGCCATGGCACAATTTTAGTTTTTTTTTTATCCAATGTCTCTGGATGGGCTATATGTACAAATAGAAAATTTTAAAAGTTGGCTTAAAATGCAGGCTTTGTTTACACAAAAAGAAAAAAACATTACATATAAAAACTACAGCAGATGTTCTGATCAAATGACCACAAAGCTGTTCTTAATAATGAGGGAACACAGATTGTGTGCATAGAACAATTTCAATTAATTCTATTAATATTCATTAATTATGTTACACAAAGTTCATGTGATGTTATTTTTAGTTATAAATGTTTGACAAAAAAGGTTAGATGTGCAGCTACTGAGGTAACATTTGATGTGGTAATATAGTAACACACTCTGAGGGGATTGGCAAACAATATTACATGAGATTGCAACGATATTTTCAATGACCCCCAAAAATGTCTACAACTCTCAACATAAGAAGGTTTTAGTCTCAAATGATGAAATGAAAGGCTGCTAATGGTATTGCTTCAAATAATGCTAGGCCTTTATAATTTAGTCTTTCATCAGGTTATTTTCCAAACCTTAATTTATCAGAACAACTGCTGTCAGTGTATTATGTTGTAATTTAGTTTATTTATGAGTTATAGAAAGTATGCTGTTTTAGTAAGTCAGTCAGCAACCCATATATGAAAAATCTCTTTAAATGTTTTCCAAATTATACTTATAGAAGTCAAGTCACCATACATTTCAAATGCAGTCTAACTGGCTTTTTTTCCCCCCAAACGTTCAGTACTTGTGAATTTGCCCCATCGTTGTCTCTGGGCGATGAGAATATTCCCCTAACAAGGCAGTAGATTTCTGGCTGTTACGCTTCAGGTTGTCTGATGACTCCAGTGTTGTCGTTTAAGCCCCTGACTTATTTTTAGCTGCCTCAGTATTCCTTTTTAGGCACAAATTTTAGGAATAAAGCCGTTAGCAGAGCAGAGTGGGATCAAGAGTCACAGAGAGGTTGCTTTTTTTCCAGTTTGCTAAACCCTCTCACTGGTTTATGGAATCATCCTTGCACCTAATTAGAGAATATCCCACATGTGACCTAAAACAGAATCCCTTTGTGGGCTGTGGAAACTCTTCCCTTTTTTGACTCATGCCTGCTTTAAGTCAGTCAGTCAGATAAATATAAATTAGGATAAGTGGACATTAAAAAAAAATAAGAGCTATGTGAGTATATGAAAATGTTGATTAAGAAATCAGAATTATGTAAAATAACTTAGGTCATACCATTCCCTGTACCAGAACATCTTTACCTATTTGTTTATTACTGTCTGAAAACAAGACTTCACTTTTCTTACATTTGAGTACATCCAAAATCCAAGCAGTCCTGAACAACTCTAAAAAAAACACATACATTTATCTTTCTTCTACATAAAAACACACTTCACTCACATGCATTCACTTTCTCTTTACATTCTTTTTTTATCACATCATTACCACATCATTGTCCTATCAAAGAGTTCACATTGGCTGAAAACACTTTATCTGTTTATATGTGCACTAAGTACCAGTTGTTCTTCCATGAAATGAGAACATGGAGTTTTTCCCCCATGAGCAGAAACTAAATGTACCATATGGACCTGGATTTGTGCTTAAGAGTCATGTAGGCATCTGAGTTCAGGAATCTGGGACACGAGTCTCTGAGCATCAACAGGTAAACCTGTTTCTGAGCCTCGTCAAAGCAGGAACGACTGGGTTTCTCCAAAGAGTTCTGGATCTTCTCTTTAGTTTGGTGGTCGACGTTGATCTAAAGAGGAGAAAAAGTCAACAGGATTTGATGGATTTTATCAAACACATATTAAACCTGAATTATATATTATGTTCTGGGGCTGCTTTGCTGCATCTGGCACAGGGTGTCTTGAATCTGTGCCCGGTACAATGAAATCTCAAGACTATCATTCTAAAGAGAAATGTGCTGCTCAGTGTCAGAAAGCTTGGTCTCAGTCACAGCTCATGGGTCTTGCAAAAGGATAATAACCCAAAACACAGCTAAAACACCCAATAATGCAAGGGCTTAATCACCATCCTAAAAGGGTGGGGGGGACACTTTTTTTAAAAGTCTTTTCTTTTCTGCTTCGGTTGAAAAAAGTGTGGGAGGGGGGACAGAGGGCACAGATATGGGAAGTGGAAGGGGGGGGGGGGGTGCATGTCCCACCCCGTACCTATGGCGGTTACATCCATGCAATAATGGCTTAGAGAAAAACATTGGATTATTCTGAAGTGGCCTTTTTGGAGTCCTGACCTAAATCCTATTGCACATCTTTTGAAGGAGCTGAAACAGCCGTCTGGAAAAGGCACCCTTTAAACCTGAAACAATTTGAGCAGTTTGCTCATGAGGAGTGGGCCAATATACCTGCTGAGAGGTGCAGGAGTCTCCTTGACAATTCCAGGAATCATTTGATTGCAATGATTGTCTCAAAAGGTTGTGCAACTAAATATTAAGTTAAGGATAACACCATTTCTGAGTTTCATCTTTAAAAAAATTCTGTTTGACCTTTATATGTTCATTCTCATAGAAGTTTTACTTATTATTTTTGTCAGATTCTAATGATTTCTGTGACCATTGTGGGGTTTTCTTTCGTTAAACAAGGGGTACCAACAATTTTGTGTATGTGTGTATATTTCAGATTGAACCTATACAGAACTAGCCTGATAAAAACCAGCCCATTGTTCTTCTCTTTGCTTCGTACAAAGGGTCTGGACTCTCAGCTATTGAGAAGTGATAGCTTGCTGGAGATGTGGCCTCTGCTGAAGTTTAAAACAATTGGATCTGATTTATCCAATTTGTAACAGTTGGCCGCGACGTATGCAGTGCGACAGCTCCACTGTGAAGGAGGCTAAGCTAAGAGGCTAACCGGAGTGTACATGTACAATAGGTTGCCTTCAGGCCTCCGTTGAAAAAGAGATCTGAGAATATCTCAACGGGACTTGGCTGGTTAAATAACGGTAAATAAAATAAAATAAAATTGCGTGCACTGTAAACAACCCTACTGACAGGAGCGAAGAGCCATACGAGATGGATGTAAATAAGTCCTGCAGGCTTTGTCAGACAAATTTCATTTCATTTGGAAGCCTTATCAACACAAACTGACTTCATTCACTTCCTCCACTGTCATTGCTAAACTACAAGCAGACACTGAGCAGAAAATCGACGTTGTCGTTCACAACTCCTCCTTCTGTTTGATGATTGGTCCAGGTAAAATTCTACCAGAGAAATCCTTGTTTATGGGAGAAATCCCAGACAGAGCAGAGAAGGGAAACTAGAATTGAGCGGAACTGCATAGGAAGGCAAGGACCAGGCTAATGCTAAACAGGTTGTGAACAGATGTGAACCTCCTGTTCACATCTGCTCCTGGTTTAATTTAAATAAATGACTAAAACTACATATTTATTCATGTATATTACGATCATACATGTCAACCTCTTTGGACGTTTACCAGTATAAAAAGCATCAAAAATCTGTAATTTTTGCAAGGAGGAGAGGAGAGCAGAAAAACTTCAAAACTTATTTCTAGCGGCAGAACAGGTTGGAAGATGGCTATTTGATGTTATTTATTGCTTTTTAAATCATCCTACAGGCTCTGACATGTTAGATAAATTTGAAAATGAGGTTTTGAAAAAATCTGTAAGACTTGAAAAATCCGTGAGATTGCTCTATACGTCCGTATACCTGCAAAATGATGTAAAATCCTTATAACTTACGGCCAATCCGTACAAGTTGACATGTATATTACAATATCAAGTATAATGCGATTATCTTCTTTTTTTTAGCATAAAAAGCATTAAAAATCTAATTATCAATAACCTGCGTATAGTACTGTGATATTTCCATGGTTCCATGGTTCTGTAATGTTAGTTTAAAAAAAAAAGTATTTTTAAAAATAGATTCAAGTCCAGATATGACAACAGAGCAATGGTTCTTTCCACCATAAACCACCAACCCTGTTGTTGCACTTCAGACTGACCTCTCTACAGGCTGTACAGCTGATAAACTCCTCATAGATCTTCTTTGCTTTCCAGCTGAGGTCCTCTGATGAGCCTGTTGACTTAAAGTCTTCACATGCAAGCCAGAACTCGATGTTTTCCTCACTGAACTCTGACTGGAGGAAGGAGCGGAATGCTGCTAGATACTCTGTGGGGGAAAAAAACAAAACAAAACATGCATTTGATTGTTCTTTGTTTGAAACTATTAAAAGAAATGTGAAAGTAAATTCTGTGGAGAAAGAACAGTTTTTACTTTTATCTTTGAGTAGTTTGTCCAGAGACATGTGGCGTTTATGGTCAGTCTGCCAGCTGTAATAAATAAGAATTTAAAGTATTATTTTTCTGTTAGTGAAGCACAGAATGATGGGAACAACTAAAAGAACAAAATACTACCTTTGGTTTGAGGGACATGTCCCATTATTTATTTTTTGCCCAATGACAAATGACCAGATGTCTTTCTTTTGCTTTTTTCTACTTTGTACAATATCAACCCTGTGAAATAAATCCAGTCAAATGGAAGAAAATATCATTTAACATGAAAAAAAACATGTTCAGATTGTCTAACTTACCTTCTGGGCTGCTTTATATTCGGAAACAAATCCTTAATCTCATAAAAGCGGATCTTTGAAAACAAAAGTTTGGACATTTTAACATCCCTGGAGTTGGAGATGCCAGACAGTTGTTTTGTGATAGAGCTGAACTGTATTGTTTCTCCCCCAGAGCTGGTTTTTACTCAGTAGGAAAGGTGTAACCCTCATGACGCTGAAGACCTGCTGCTACAGGTACCTGAATACCTTTTATATAAGCAAAGACCACTGCTTCCCGGACTCGGGATCTCTTGTTACTGACTCACAGCTGTAAAATCAGGCAAGAAGGAAGATCGTTTTTCACACTGATTTTAAGGAAGGGCTTTGTGATGTACAGTTTGTCTTTTTAGTAAATGGTCAATTTTGACACAAATGTCAGATATATGTAACAACCAGATTAATTTGAACACATTTAAATGGAAGAAATCGCTTTAACGCAATTTTAAAAATCTTGATTTGGTCTGTTTTAGAAGGAATTGTGAAAGACCCTTTCGACCTTGTACAAAATGCTCCACTCTTCTATGACTCATCTAATAAAACCTCCCATATAGCATACCATCTGGAGTGAGTTCAAGTTCAGTTTGTTTCATTTAAAGAGAACTGCAGAGGCAAAGAGACTTAGCCCATTAGCTAGAGTGTTCGCTTCCCAAAAAGGATAAAAAAGGGACAAAAAGTGCAAATGAATTAAAAATTCTTATTTTAACCCTTTTATGAAAACAAATAAGATGTTTTAACTGTTTTAAATAGAAGTACTGAGAAATCCAACCATGACAGATGAGTTAACCTGCAGGTACTTCATTCATGTTTTCTGTGTAAAAACTGACACTAAACTCCCGGAGGAAAATTTAGCTACAAAATGACAATTGGGAAGCTAAAAAGAATTATTGATTCACTGAAACTCAGACTGCCTCGGATGTTTTTTAGCACTCCTGTTGTGAAAAATGTCTCATCTTTAATGTTGTGCTGATGTTTTTTTGACACACTAAAATGCATAGTTTCTGTCCGCTTTATGTAAATCTGTAAAACAAAGTTCCTCTTGTTCCGCACCGTAGGTACGACACGACACAAGGACATTTTATATTCTAAAAAGCTGGTGAATGAGTGTTACTGGATGGGCAGGTATGCACGTGTGAACACATGAGTGGCTTCGCGTAGCCTTTTAGGATCCCCCTGAGGGTTTTAATGTGAGGCATGTTAAACTTGTGGTGAGAAGAATGCTGAAGTGGGCATATTTCAAACTTTCCCCTGAATGATAGAAGCTGGAGAGGATGCATGTGCAACACGGTGGAGGCAACCTTTCAGTGGCCAACACCCTTCATATTGCATGCTTGACTGAATTGTACTTTTACACAAGAACGTGGGAAAGTCAGAGAATGCAAATTGATGAGAAAAGTCTAGAGTTTGTGAAAAGTCAACATTATTGAAATCATTAACTTTATTGATCACTCTAATTTTGAGGATGAGAGAAAAGAAGTTCATCCAACGCTACAACTCAACATAAGTTAGAAAGATGACAAATAATTTGTCCCAAAACTGCAAAGAAGAAATTTTCATTGCTAAAATCAGTCAATACACCACTATGCAAGTGTGCAAATTTAAATCTCCTGCTGAAACCGATCTTTACCCAGGGAATGGACATGTGGCTCAAAGAACTTGTCTGACCAGATGAAATCAGTAAAGACCAACTAAAAACATTAAAGAAAACAAACAAATGTCAGAATTTTCACGTTTGTGTTGTTGTTTATGATTATTTGTGTTTCTTGTATTTTATCTTGTCTTGTGTTTCACACCTCTGTCTCATTCCCTCCCTGAGTCAATCAGCCACTCTCACCTGGTGTCACTCCCCAATTAGCACAGCTGCATTCCATGGTCTCATCAGCCCATTCTTACTTATTCAGTCTTCTGTCACATCAGTTCTGCATATTCCCTTTCTTATTTGTCATGCATTGGATCAGGAGCATCAAAATCAAGACAGGACTTATTAATTACAACTTTGATAGTTCATTCTCAACTGGTTAGGGAAGGAAAAAGTATCGTGTTTATGTGGGTTCCTGCACATAGAGGGATTCAAGGAAATGAAAAGGCAGATCAGATTGCTAAACATGCTCTTAACAGGGACAATATAGACATTTACATTCAGTTCTGTAAATCAGAAGGTAAAAGTATTGTTTGGAAACATGTTAATCAGATATGGGGACAGCAGTGGGAACAAGAAACAAGGGGAAGACATCTTTTTGCAATGCAGAATGCAGAATACAGTTTACAGATTCAGGTATAGTGGAGGAAATAGGAGGGAGGAATCAATATTGACAAGATTAAGAATAGGTCATACAAATCTGAACAGTACTTTATTTATCATAGGGAAACATAATAATGGACATTGTGATTTCTGCCAGAGTATAGAAACTGTGAATCATGTTATTTTGGAACGTTGTAAATATTCAGTTGAACGAAAACATCTTCTAGACCAAATGTCCACTCAAATAATAAGTGCTGTTTGTTTGAAGAACATATTTGAATGGGGATCTAGTAAATGTGGGCGAAAATACTTCATGTGTTATCTGAGGGTAACAGGTTTGAGTTAGTTCCTGTAGATGGTGGTAATGCACCAAATGGATGTAAACTGCCGATAAACGTCACAGAAGAAGAAGATCAGTTCTGCATTGTCTTAGCTCCTGCTAGGTTTCAGGCTTACATCGGTTTTCCACAGTATTTTTCAGTTTGTTGTCTTTTGTGCATTGACATTTGTTTTATTAAAAATTAAGTTTAGTTTTTAAGTTCTTCGGCTATGTTCACTCTGCAAGTCTTAATGCTTAATTCTGATTTTTCAAAAAATCAGAATTAAGCATTAAGACTGCAGTGACTGTGAAAAACATCAAATATGTATCTGATTCAGTACCACATACTGAAAAGGCCTGGGTTGGATTTGAAATAAATCAGATTCGTTGCATTCAGACTGTCATAAGAAAATCAGATATAGGTGGTATTTCTGTAATTCTGTTCGGACTGTACAGAATTTCTGTCCAGATTTAGTGTAATTTAGTGTCTGATTTAGTTTAATTTCTGTACTGACCTGAGGAAGCTAAGATCCTTCAATGTCTGCAGCAAGATGCAGCAGATTTTCTGTAAGTCGGTTGTTGAGAGCGTTATCTCTTCTGCCATTATCTGCCAGAACATCAGCCAGGCTGATAAATTCTTTAAATTTGATGTTTTTTAACCCTTAAAAAGTGGTAATGCACACCATAAAATATATGAAGAAGAAGAAAAAAGTTATTTAAAATTATTGCTGGCACTTTAAGATTGAGCTTTTTTTCCCCACATTCAGTCACATTATGACTAAAACAATATTTCAGAAATAAAAGGTCAAGACTTACAACACTAAACAGTGAGGTTAATCCACTCTCATCCAGACAAGGAAGTGCCTAATTTAGGCCTGTGACTGGCACTTTGTATTCTCTAAAGTAGGGAAAAAATGGACAATTTGGTGACCAAACTTAAGCCTTAGGACAGTGGTGTCCAAAGTCAGTCCTCAAGGATCGGTGTTCTTCATGTCACAGCTGAACCTAAGGAGTGCCTAATTATTAGGCCTCTGCAGCCCTTGATGGCATACTGAGGGGGCCTACTAATTAAGCATTACTTATAGCAAACCTTTCAAAATCAACATGTACTACGGTAGTTTTGGTAAACAATTATTTTTTTAACCCTATTTTTGAGGCTAAGATTTCAAACAAATGACTTGTGATTTTTGATTTTATTAAAAGTGAAAGTGTAACTAGTCGACATAGTTTCAGTAGCCAACCAAAGGTTATTTTCTTTTATTATCTATATAAGCCACACATTGTTCTTTTTCAGCTAAATTAAAATCAGTGGTACATCAGGCATGAAAAGGAGAGCAAATTCACCCACTTTTCTCCATTTATTCGATCTTGGTGCCACAGGTTTATCTTTTATAGCTTGTGAATTTATAAAAAAGCTTGCTCCTTCAACATGTGAACCTTTTTATTATCATTGTCGAGCCAAAATAAGAAAACATGATGAAGATTGCAGTGTTTTAGATAGTTTTGTGTAAACCCAATGTCTGTAGATGCCCAATGGTATAATTTATGCTAACATAAACATGATAATTGATTTTGAAAACTTTTTTATTGATTTCTGAATATTACATGGAGTTTTTTTTCAGCCAAGTATTAAAACTTCCTTGTTCAAACGTGGCACTGAGTCACGTAACAGCCGCTTTGGCCACAACATCAAAGGGAAAACAAAAATAAAAAAATAAATGGTAGGGTACTTCCACTTTTGTTGCTTCTATTGGCAGGAAAATGATTGCAGCTACTCCTTTTAGTCTGTGAATATGTCTACACAGAAATACCAGACAATTTAATTAAAACAACAACAGTCTGACTGAGGCTGAGCCAACAAGACAAAATGAGCTATTTTTGCTCAGTTGACTCCACAGTGGAAAATCTTTGACGAGTTAAACAGCAAGACCAGAGCAGGTATTAGCAAACTTTCAGTTTTACATTAGATGTCATCAGTTTTTTTAAATCAAACTTGTGATGGTGTTCCAGTAACTTATCTGAGCTGCATTCACAAGAACGCACCCTAAACAAGTCAGGGCAGTGACACCAGGACTTAGCCCATGGCTGATCAAAGCTCATCACTTCTGAGGCCACCCACTGATTTGCTACCCACTCACTGACTCTACCCAGGAAAACCTGCAAGAGAGCTAAATTTATCACACCGGAGGCCCTCATTGACTCACTTATACTTCCCCTTCTATCAGTGTCTTTTGCCCTGGGCAGAGACCACTCTGACCCTGCTTAGTTCTGGTCAGAGAGCCCCTGGCTGCTCCTCTCACATCTCACTGAAAATAAGAAGCGTTGATGCTGGTGTTGTCTTCAGTAAGAGAGCGTAAGTAATCATTATTTTATTGTTGTTTGACGTTGGCTGCAGCTGTTTTTGCACAGTCAGAAGGAAGTGTGAAGAACTCACGGTGGTCATTTATTCATTACGGGAAGGTAGAAGCTGCAGAGTCCTACCTCATCCTTTATAAATGCTTATTTAAATGAAGAAACATGTTTAAAAGTGAACATTTCAACTGTAAGGCAAATCTGGTGATACTCGATTGTGTCTCTGCCAGTTTAGATTTTATGTTCTTAATATACAAAAACTGTTGTTTAGAGATGGGATGAACAGATTATTCCATTTCATTGTGTTTATTTTGGTACATTTAGACAGTTCATTCAAAAATAATCATAGTAGTTGGCCATTGAACATTTTGGACTTCACGAGCCACCATTGCAAAGCAAAATTAGCCCTTCAGCGTTGCTAACGCTAACACTGCGCTTCAAAAAATGTGCCAATGTGGGTCAGGGAACTCGAAGCATCTTGTTTCCTTTAGGTTGCGGCACACATTTGACAACGCTGTCCCAAAATGATATGTATGTCATCTCAAAACCACCATCGAATGAGCTGCTCTTGATATTCTTAATAGTTAGTTGTAACACCATTTGTCCCTGTCGTTTCTGTCCAATGGGAGCAATGACCATCACCTGTGTGGCTTTGTTTATAAATTATAGCACAATGTGAATGCAAACCACACCAAAGGAAAATTTGGTCCGGACCAAACGATTGGACTAAAGGACTTCCCTGTTGTGAATACACCATAAAGTTGATTTATATAGCACCTTTCATAGATATAAAATCAGAAAGCTGGGGAATGTGGAGCAGGATCAAATCCACACGGCACTCTGTGTATTTTACACAATCTATATGTAAGGATTAAAATGCCCCAACCACATGCATCCACTTTATTTCTAGTCCAGGGAATTTCTTTGAAGTTCAAGTGACACTGAGTGCCACGTGTGTTCAGTAAATGAATCATCTCAGGGCTGGCAAGCATTCCTCTGACACAGTGCAGTTGAACAAATAAAGATATGCATTTGATAAGTGCAGGCTGATGAGCAGATATTACCTGAAAGTCTTTGCAAACAAACATTCTTTGTATTAGGCCATAAAAGGAGTTATTTTTAGATTCATACTGTCTGTACTGAATGTGTTGTGAATTTTCTTAATGGAGTTCAAACCTTATCTTCCCAGTAAAACAGAATCAGCCAGGCTGACATAACAAATGAGTAATTTGAGATGTTTATTTTAAAGTCTAATTTATTTAATGATCTTTTTATCATTATCATCCCAGGCAGCTGCACAAACTCAGTGATTAACTGTTTATTTTTACGTCCGTATGTCCGTTTTCTGCTGCTTATCCGGGATCGGGTCACAGGGGCAGCAGCCTAAGCAGGGAGACCCAGACTTTCCCCTCCTCAGCCACTTGGTCCAGCTCATCTGGGGGAATCCTAAGGCGTTCCCAGGCCAGCCGAGAAACATAGTCCCTGCAGTGTGTCCTGGGTCTTCCTCTGGGCCTCCTCCCAGTGGGACGTGCCCGGAACACCTCACCATGGAGGCGTCCAGG
>JARVGW010000427.1:3432846-3448721 GCA_031762495.1 Anablepsoides rubrolineatus | reverse complement strand
CTGGTGATGTGTCCCACATTGTCCCTCGTAAGCACCATTTTGTCCCACATTTGGTTTCTTGGGATCTGGTCACCCTAATTACATATGACTTGTGATTTTTATTTTGATCAAACTTTCCTGCTTTAATGATAGCTACCTCACATTGTTTTTATAAAATCTTTAAAGGTATTCCCTCCAATATTAATAAACAATCAGCTGATTCCAAAGAAAGTTGAGTAGGTCATAGTAACAGTAACTGAACAAGTTCTGAAAGGTCAGGTGAGGTAAAGAAAACACATCAAGCTTTGTTCAAAGTGAGTCAGAAACACCTCAAACTTGTTGATAAACTCCTTTAGTATACATTTCCTTTTTTTCAGTTACTAAATGCAAAATGAAACCCCGCTATTGACAGTAAATTAACCACCTATTATGATTCAGAAATTGTTTGGTTGTATTTTTTTTTTCCACGCTTTTCAAAGAAGCAACTTCTGTTTCTTATTAATGAGTTCACAAGGCCAGAATTTCCCATTGGTTCTGAGCAATATCCCCCTTTCATCAGTCAACTGTATAACACCAATTTTTGCATGTTGTCAAAGAAAGTGTTGTGACACCATCATTACTTAAGAGTGGAAAATCATGAAACATTTCAACAACCCACTGACTGTTCAATAGGAAGTGAGCTTTGGGAGATTTCAAACCCTCTCAGCAGAAATAATACAGTCCAACTGTAGACTAGAAAGGACAGCAGCACTTTTGCTTTTGTTTGTAATAACTTAAATTTACTGAATAATAAATGTTCTTGTGAAAAAAAAAATAAAATAAAGACATGTTTTGTTTTTTTAAATGTAACACCTAGTTACACGTTACAAATTTAAATAAAACCAGATCAGGACAAGAGTTGTTTATAAACTCCAAGTTACATAAGCTGGTTTTATTAAACAAAGTTGAGTAAATTGCTCCATTTACTCAACTTGATTTAGTGGTATGAGTTTGGTTATGTAAATCCAACACTTAGAATGTGCACAAGAGTACTTTTACTTTCCCCATTATTTACGTTAGGTTTTATGTTTTTTTTTTACTAAAATACTTTTACCCTGTTGCAGTGACTGCTGGACACAGGTATAAGTCGTATTCACACCTGATAGTCTGGTCGACTCGGTTCGATTGGGGACCAAAATTGCAAGATTTGTTTACTTTTTGCAGTTGGTGCGGTTTTGCATTCAAACCAAACCTTGTGAGCAACCTGTGCCCCCCCCCCCCATCAAGGCACTGCAACAAAAAACACTGAAGGAATCAATACAGAGACAGCAGAAGACATGGAGTGCAACTTCCTTTACAAAATGTAAACAAACATGGAATGACATCAGATTTTAGTGGTTGTAGGATTCATCTTTTGTTTTTGGCACAAACAAATCTTCAGTCTTCAATAATGAGCTCAGCCTGCGAGGAAGATGAGGCAAAACTGTGGAGAATTATTGTTTTTCACTCAAGGCAGCTTAAACAGCTTCATGTGAGGCAGTGTTCACTGAGTAGGAGCACATCCAACTTCCCTGTCAACCTATACAGACATCGAGCGAAGTATTTACACCATATGAGTCATTTTATTATTGTTATTACTCAGAATGATCTGCGTTATAGTCTTCGGTCCGCTTGGCGTTCACACATGTTCTCAAACCTCCACAGAGTTCACTTTAATCGAACCGAGACCTAGGTTTTAAGGGGAGTTTGATTAAGCATTCACACCTCCTCAAACAAACCGGACTTTCTAGGCAAACAAACTAGAGTTTGATTAAAGCGAGCTGAACGAGGCTGGTGTGAATACACCCTGAGAAGAAGCAGTATGCATGTATAGATCTAGTCTAAAACCCTTTGTATTTCACTTTGTGTATGAAGAGTCTGATGATGATGATGAACATGAACTTTTGGCACCAAAAGAGTGAAGCACAGAGTGTCTGAATCTGTGTTGTCATTCGTCTGTGTGTCTTGTAGTTGCCTGTCTGGGCAGTGTGTCAGCACATCTGATACCCTCAGCTTATCTTTCATCAAAGTAAACACAGACCCATCTAAAATTGGCGCCACAGCCTTCAGGTGTGACTCAGGTGAACTCACTGTTATCTGAGTCATCGTGCACTATCATAGCTGCCGGAAGAGGGTTTTAAAAAGGACATTTAACAGCAGTAGGTTGCATTAATTCATTCATGTTTAGCTACTAAGCGTAGAGTTGAGGTGTTGTGTTTAAATGGAAAAAAAAACACATTTTAACTGAATCCATTGGTGTGTTTTCTGTGAAATGTGATTGAGCTTCTTTTCTTTATTATATGTTGTAGTTTCAGAGAATCAGAAAGCCTGGCAGGGAGGGGAATCTGTTGCAAATGTTTCACCAGAAATGTGTGTGGAAGTGAAACCAGGTTTGGTGTCTGAAGGACACGAGGCTCAGGCAGAACCAAGGGAAGTCTGATGTCGCTTTCACACTTCCATCCCTGCTTAGGTCAGCAAGAGCCCTTAACACACATGGCTTTCCCTCTGTGTGTGATGTAATCAATTAGAACATATTTCAGCATGTTTCTATTATGTAATTATGTTTTTTAAACCTTTTAATTCAATATGCATGATGGTTTTCATGCATACAGTACAAACACAGAAACAAGCATCTCACATCAACTAAACTTTAACAAATCTCACTTAGTAAAAAGAAAATGACTTTTTTAAATATAGAGATCAGGAAATTGTCTCCATCTAGTGGTAAAACAAACACATGGAGTCCTATTTTAATTTATAAAGAGAAGTTGTACCTCCAGTAAGCAGCAAACAAATTAACTTACTGTCCTGCTATGGTCAGTATTTGTGCTATTGATGCTTTTTAAAAGCTTTTACATCTTATAGTTTTCTTTTCAGATAGGACTCATAAACAATCTGAATTAACACAAGGTGCAATTTATTTATTTATTTATTTATTTACTCATTCATTCATTCATTCATTCATTTATTTATTTATTTATTTATTTATTTGATTAGGACAATGGATATTATTCAATATTACCACAATTCACTTAAGTGTAATTATGCAGGAATTAGCACAATAGCTAATTTTTGAATATGCACAAATACCTAGCTTCCACTTATTACATAACATTTGCCTCCATAGCAAAAAAGGTAATAATAAATAAATAAACAAAATGAAAATAAAATAAACAAAATGAAGCTCAGAATTGTAAAACTGTGCAACCAAAAAAGCAAACATAATTGGCATAATCAAAAAGGAGTGAGTAGCATAGCTTATTATACATCACCCCTTTGTTCCTCTAATATGATCACATATACATATATACACATTTATATTTCACACACATACTCGCCAACACATCCATGATCTACAAGATGGCCATCTAAAATTATCATTACATGTCAATTTATAATAAACAATCTTAATCAGTATATATTTCCAACAACACATTTTTATACATTTTCTTAAACTGCCTGATATTTGGACATTTGTCTGATCTCCACTTAAATTATTCCATAGTCTAACTCCAAAAATAGATATACAGAAACCTTTCATGATTGTTTGCATGAATAAGTTTTTTAATTTATATTTCCTTCCTTATTTGTACCCTCCCTCACGATTCTTAAATAAATCTTGAATATTTTTTGGTAATTGTCCTTTATTTGCCTTATACATAATGATTACTGTTTGATAAGATACAACATCAATACATTTTAATCATTTTGATTGTTTAAATAGTGGATCTGTATGTTCGAAATAACTGCCTTTATGTATTATTCTTTTTTTGCAGAGTAATAAGTGAGTGCAATGAAGTTTTCTAAGTATTTCCCCAAATCTCTGCAGAATAATTTAAATACGGCAAAACAAGTGAACAATAAAGTCCACGCAATGAAGTTTGATCTAATACTTGTTTTGCTTTATTTATTACTGCAATGCTTCTAGACACTATGGATTGACTATGGATTGTACATGTATATGAGCAATATGTGGTTTCCAACTTAATTTGTCCTAGAAAAGTAAGAATGAAAAACAAAACACCTCACTATACAATGTTAGATCAAATTTCCCAAACTAACAAACTTTTTCAGTAAAGTAAAACTGATCATCAAAATATTCAATATTTACTAATTACCCACAAGTTTTAACCCGTTTTTTACACGTACTACCAAAGACTTTCTCTCATGGTAACAGCACTCCCTTGTGGCAGGAGTAAAGTTTCTAATTTGTCATAAAAAAGTGTAATAAGTAATACATCCCTTCCATATTCCTGTAACAAACCTTTCTGATCTGGAAGTTTTAGATCATGCTGAACATGTCAGACGACATCCCAAGAGTTTCTTTCACCCCTGTGTTAACTCCCCATAAATAGAAACAAATCATTTTAAAATTCTCTTTACTATGCAAGTCCTCTCAGTTTATCCTGCTGGGACTTTGTGGTGCAACTTTGTACTCAAAGTTGGTCAGAGAATTTCATGAGAAAAGCCCTGTGAGAAGATTTGTCACAGTTAAACGTGTGTACTGCTACATGATAATAAGGGTTAAAACTAACCATCAAGCCTATAATCCAAGTATTTAAAACCTATTTATAGTTACTCTGGTATTGGTTTTAAGAGGTGTCTTTTTTCAGTTTTAGGTTGATTTCTAAATGCAGTTTTAAACATAGACTGTGAGAAGCAGAAAAAAAAAACCTGAATGTTTCCATTTGTTTCCAGGACACAAACACTTGCAGCACACTATCTTAGAGAAACTGCAGTAGGAGTGCTGCTAGTCTTTAGATTGTTAGATAGCGATGTGAGAAAGAGAAACAATCTTTATAAATTCTCCTACATCTTTAAAACTTCTATTATAAAGCAGTGAAAGTTTGCCACAGGGGGAGGTAATCTTTCACAGCGTTTATGGCTGAGCAGTGGAGAAATTCCTCCCTCTCAGCTGGAAAGAAAGAAGAGTTTGAGGCAGTCAGCAGAGACTTGGTTGTCTTATCGCCAAGCCACTGCAAACTCTACCACATACATGACCCTAAGCTCCAAAACCCCCGGGCTTTATCTCTGCCTTTGCTGCTCACATTGTCCACCTGCTGGGCTTTTTCCCCTCCTTCTCAGCCTCCATCTATTGAACCTTCCTCAGTCATACTTATTTCTGCCCTCCCACCAGTTTTTACCTCTGTAAACCTTACACAAGTCCTTCTTTTGTGTCTGACTTCAATATGTCCCAGTTCTTTCCGTTTCTTACTTTAGTTTTTTTCTTTTAAATATGATATTTATTATCTGTTAGTGATTTGCATGACAATTCCCATGCCTTTGTGAGTTAAATAAGCAGACTGCAGAGCCCCTTTATTCAGCTTAGTTCTTCTGATAAGCTGTTTGGGGGTTGAAATATTCTTTGTGTGTTTGTGTAAAATGCTACACAATGAGCAAACTAGAAAACAGTTACTGGGATCTTTAAGGCCAAAGGCAACAATTTGAAGAAGAAAACACTGCACAGGTTCAGGAGCACACAACTTGTTGCAGCATTCAAAACGGCAAGTTTAAACTACTTGTAAACAATCAAACAACTTAGTGAGCTGATATAGCAAAATAATGTTGTTCTGTGATCTGCAGAATGAGAAAAAATAAAATTATATATATATATATATATATATATTAGGAAATACCAATGCAGCTTTCATCATAGTTTTGGCTGCTAAATGAGCTTATCTGCAGAACAGAGCTGGGGTTTATCTACAATCAGTTTATTCCAGATGAAGAAGGTTTTGTTTAATGGTTTTGGTCATTTTCTGCAAATCTGCAGTTAAACATGTGTAAACTATTGGGCACCAAGTGTAAAATGAAATGTTAAAAAATTTCACCAACATATTTTTTATTATTTAGCTCACTTTTTGAATGTTAAAAATTGTTCACTAAAGGCTCCCACATACTCGGGCGTACTGTGTGCGGTCCGAGAGCTGCGTGGACTTCGCACATACTGTCCGCAGATGTTTGAGACTTTATACTCGAGCGTACTGACCGCCTGACATATTCTTTAATTTCTCGCAATTTCAGTCATGATGTCAAGGACGAGGAGGAAGAGATAGTTTGCATTTTAGCTTTAAAACAACAAAAGAAAAAAAGAAAAGAACTTTCTTACCCAGGATCTGAGCTATTTCCTCCCACGATTTTGTTGCTCACTGAAAGTCCTTATATTTCTTCATTGACGCATCATAAAATCTCCTTCATGAGACGCTCTTCAAAATTTGACGCTTTGGGTACGCATTGAGTCCGCCTAGAGTCCACGCAGACCTCCGCGGACCAAAGTACGCCCGAGTATGTGGGGGCCTTAACATTTTAATGTTATTTAGCTCACTGTTCTTACATTTAGCATTTTTTAAATAAATGTTAAATTTAAAGGGACAATATTATGTGTTTAAGCTACGAGCTCAGCATGCGCACGGTTTCACCAGTTGTTTGCTAATTGTTGATGCTGATAGTCTGCAGGAGTCACGGGTGAAGCTGTGATGAGACGCAGCCCAGAAGAGGAGCTGCTCCTAAAAGGCAGTTCTAGGCCCAACCAGCCATTTTTGCTCTCTTGCATGGCTGTGTCAGAACAGTACAGGATTTCTCAAACATGTATGAATGAGTTTTTGATGAGGTAATGTTGATGATAAAGCTCAAAAAAAGTTGATTTTATATATTGCCCTTTTAAGTGTTAAAAAATGTACTTAAATATTCAATCCTGAATCTGAATGTTTAAATCTAAATATAAAAGTTAAATGTTGAAGTTCACATTTAGGTATTTTGGAATGGAACGCCATCCTGCGACAAACATGGCCGCTGCTAACGCTGCTGAAGTAAAAATTTCATTTTACCCCACAGTAAACATGTATATAGGCCATATTTGATAAATGTATCATTTGTTTCATCCATCTGCTTTTGCCTTCCGGGTAAAACAAGCAACCTGGTGCCTATCTCTAGGCCATTTTTGCTTTTTATAATATGGAGCTTTCTGAATTGTTTTCTTCTCCTATCTGAATGTGCCGACATGGCTTCATCCTCACAGGTGAGATGCATTCCCACGGCTTTGTCTTCTCCCATTCTTTTTGCTCTAATTTATGTAGACTAAAACCTGAGCCTTGTCAGAGGAATTAAATCTTTAATCTTTTTCAAGCAAAGAATCCTTCGTGGAATGCTACAGCATGAATAACAAATCTTATTTTTTTTTTACATTTAAAGTAAGCCCTGGAGTCTAACCTTTGTTGTGAAAATTCTTCACTTTTCAAGAAAACTCTGTGCTGTTTTGAACAGGAGAGGTTTTCAAAGCTGAATAAGCTTAAAGCACACTTTAGAATATATGATTTTTTTCTTCTTTGAAGTAGATGTTTCATTTTCAATCTCATTCAAATATTTTAACATTAAGCCATTTATGAGCACATTTACAATTCATAAGCTTTCCATTTCTGATTACTTCCATACAACTTTCTGTCTTCAAAGCTTAAGAGTAGGAGATCGTCTCACTCTTGTCAGGAAAAAAAAAGTTTGATTTTCCTAAAATAAAATACTAAACACATAATTTGACTATTTCTTCTGTTTGTTCTACCTTATGACTGTTGAACAAAAGAAGCACAAAGATTTTAGAGAAAAAAGCTACAGATGTTTTATTCATCAGTGGGAAAGAAAAACAGCACAAAGCAGTCCCAGCACAGAGTAAAAACTCTAAAAGTTTGTAACAATGTAATTATAGTTTTGTGTATAAATGGCACACCTTCAAATACACTTTACATACAAAATATATTGAATTTACACAATTTAATAATCATTTAATGTAATAAAATTAAAATAAAACAGAAAGTTTGTAAAATTCATCAACAACATGATGTTCAGTGACAAACCAAGAACATTTGTGACTTGTTCAAACACTTTATCCAAGTTTAGTTTCCTTGATTTCTTTTTTTAAGCTTATGATGAAAAAATACATATAAATAAAGCATATTCTAAAAGAAGGTTGGCAATATTTTTTGCACTAGAGGTTATAAATTAGGGGGACTAAGACAATTATGTTAAAATATCTGCTAATTTTGAGCTAAAGTTTAATACCTGACACATGATTTTAAGTCATGCTTGACCTAAACACAGAATAACAACGTTTTTTTCTGCTATGTTTTGTTTCTCCTATTTCTAAGGAATATGACTCCCCAGGCTATACAATGTTTTCACAATTGTAGATTATTATGCACTTTTGCAGCTGTAGAATCCTTAACTAAGAGGATAAAGTGACTTTCATGGAAACATTATTCTAAATAGTTTATAAGGAAAAGACAGTTATAGCCACACATTCCTGTTTAGTGTTTAAACAACAGTTTACCTCCCTACCATCAGGGGACCAATGTTCAGCTCAGTTATTCTGCTGTGCAGCACGTCACTAATGATGATACTTAGAAAGCCATTAAAGTTGGGAAACCGGATTCCAGCACAGATGTTAGTAATAACCAGGTGTCCAGTTAAACACCTGTTAGAATACATTTGATCCAGAAAATTAGACATAACTTTACTCCATCAGTGAACACACAGTTCATTCTAGGCTGCTTCCATCACAGAGGACACTAAGGTCACTTTGGTTTTGTTTTTCTTATTATAAGTTTCTTTATATATATATGTGTGTGTGTGTGTGTGTGTATGCATTTTTTAATGTACTAATCTTATTTTGATGGTCAAATGAATGAAAGACATTCTAAGCCCTTGGTTAAAATTTTATGGACAGAATCATTTATGTGCATCCTGTAAATAAATCACTGAGTAAAATCATTTGAAAACACATCACAGCAAAAAAGGAAACACAAGTCCTCAGCATGATACAGAAGCTTAAAATAACTTTTCATATCACTTGTCCATCTTTAACTTTTTTAATCTGTACATAAAGTCATGTTAATATAAAAATCAGCTGTTCACATGGTCATTGTTTCATGAACCAAACCTTTCAAAAGTCATAATGAACTGTGCAAACAAGTAGTAAAGCTTTAAAAAAATGAATGTCATCTGTTTGTTTTATGTAAAATATTATTTCTAAAAAAAAAAGCCTTGAGAAAAGCCTTACAATAATTATGTTTGTTTAGCTCTTAGATCATGTCAATACTCACAATAGAAGTTCTTTTCACCTCTAATTCCTCAGACAGGCAGACTTTTTGTTTAATTCCAAAAACTCTTCTGAAGTGAAGAATCAATTCAAAGAAGAATTTGATGAGATGTTTTTTTTTTTTCTTCATGTTGCTTTTATTTTCCTTCAGCCTGCTCCAGGAGCACTTTGTACAGCTCAGATTTTAGAAATCGTGGATAACAGTCGTTTTCCATCAGACGGTATATCAGCCTCTGTGCCCTGTCGAAGCAATTTGGCCCCGGATGAGAGAGACTTTCTCTGATTTCTTTTCTCGTCACACAGTCAATGTTTATCTGTGTGCAGAAAACAGCAACTTTCATTTATGTTTGCAGGTGTTTTATTTATTTATTTTCACAATTTAATGTTTTCAGAAAGTAAATTGCACGTCAACCTAGTAAATGAAAATAATACGTTGCATAGAGTGGAAAAATAAGGAAGATTGCTTTTTATCAGAAAACCTTTTCATAGCAGTTGTGACTGAAACTGTAGGGAACAGAGAAAGACAGAAATCAAACTGGAAGCAAAGCGTAATTTGAAGTTACACAGATCCGAGTTTATTCAAAAGCCATACCTGTCTTGGTGCACCGACTTGGACAAATTCTTTGAAAATCCTTTTCGCATCAACTTTCATTTCTGTATCACCAGAATTGGTTTTGTAGTTCTCGCAGGCCAGCCAAAATAGAACATTCTCATCATTGTATTCTGTCCTCAGGTAGTTTTCAAACACCAGCCGACCCGCTGCACAAAAGGAACAGACACTGTTTTTAACAGATACATTTAGTTATCGGACAAATTAAAAAAGGTCATCTTTAAGCAGCTGGGTCAGACTAATCCTCATTAAAATTGTTTACCTTTTAATATGGGTGAGACTAAAATGTCAAATATTTTTTGTTAAGGTGAAAAAACTAACTATAGAAGATGTCTCTGTCTTCTTCACTTAGTAACTTTTCAGTACATTTCAACCAAACAATATTTATCTTTTACTGCTAATTTCATTTGGCATTATGTAACATTAATTATTTATTCAAAGCTAGTCAATAGAAAATCACTTGATGCACATTTTCCATAAAGTGACATTTGAAAAAGAAAACTGCTTCCAAATTGTTTTGTAATGGATTGGAAAGTACAAATAAATCCCTTAACCCCTTTGATATCTTACACTTTGAAAATGTCACATGTAGTTTAATAATCATTAGCTTTGACTTTAAGGACCTTAATGGTTAAACAAATTAGTGCTACATTTTTCAGTCGAGTTTTCCAGGCTATCCTGAACAAGACATTTGTTTTTTCTTTGAATATAATCTATCTGGGGAGTGGTGGCACAGAGAAGATGGGTCTGTGACCAGAAGGTTGCTGGTTCAACTCCCTGGACCAACAATGTCCCACACATGCAATGGGTAAAATGCAGAAATTTTATTTCACCACCAGGGAATCAATATAGTGTATAAAATTAAAAAGATGTATTTGTTTTTTACAACCATGCTCTACATTTTATCTCTATGGAAAAGTTTGAAACTGAAGGGCTTTTAAAATAATGTGTATGCACATAATGTGCAGCCAGTCATTACTGAATATTTTCAAAATTTATTGACAATCTTTGGATTTTAGGTTATTTTTTAATTCTGAAGCTCATGTTGTAATGAAGACAGAGACACACACAAACACATATTCTTGTTTTATTATGCTTATAAGGACAATCTCTGATTTCCAAGGTCACATTAGGGGACGATTAGCCTGGCCCTTGGCTTCCTATGCAGTCCCGCTCAATTCTAGTTTCCCTTCACTTCACTGCTCCATCTGAGATTTCTCCCATAGACAAAGATTTCTTCGGGAGCATTTCGTCTGAGCCAATCAGAGAACAGATTATCAATTTTCTGCGCAGTGTCTGCTTGTAGTTTATTTTACCTGGGCCAATCAACAAACATAAGGCAGAGTTTTGAATGATGTTGATTTTCTGCGCATTGTCTGCTAGTTAGTTTAGCAATGGTTAGGTTAAGTTATGGCAGTGGAGGAAGTGTTGATAAGGCTTCCAAATTAAATAAAATTTGTCTGACAAAGCAGCAGCTCTCATTTACAGCTGTCTCGTTTGGCTCTGTACTTTTCTCCTCTCAGTAGGGTTGTTTACAGCGCACGCGCTTTCTGGTTAGCTTCTTAGCTTAGCCTCCTTCACAGCGGAGCTGGCACACATACATTGTGGCCAACCGATCCAATCATTTCAAACTTCAGCAGAGGCCACGCCTCCAGCAAGAATCACTTCTCCATTACTGAGAGTCCAGACCCTCGTACAAAGCAAAGTGAAGGACAAGGGTCTGGTTTTTACCAGGCTAGGGGACCATGCTTACATACATATGCAGTGTGATTATATTCTAGGGAAAACTGTCATAATTAGTTAACACAAAGGAACAAATACAAATGTGGCCTTGTGTTCTCTTGATGTATATTTGATATGTTTCGTGGTCTCTCTTTTGACCTTAATCATATTTCCTCTCCTTTTTTTTCTCCTTTCACTATTCTTTTCTCTTCTTTATAAAAAAAAAATTCACTGGTGATGAAGAAATTAAGAAACTAATAGCTCTCATATTTAGTTCTTTTTTCTACTGAAGTGAATTAAGAAAAAAAAAAAAAAAAGGAACAAATACAAGTACACACGCACAACCTTGACTATCTCATTTACAGGGTCACAAATACTATTTTTCTCACTTTATTTGGACACACACACACCTATACTTGTCTATGTCCTACATGGGACCCATGTTCACATATTTTTCATTAAGTCAATACTTAGCTTGACCCATCTGGAACCACCTATGAGGTGGATCCAAAAGTGTGTTGGACCGAAAAACAGAGACATTTGGTTGACCCTAAATTATTAAGAACCAATTATTTCAATTTAGAATTCTCTATTAGTCCCAATGAGAGGGAGTTCAACAGATGCTGTAGACAATTGGCCCTCAAACAGACCTTATCAAAACTCCCCATCATGCTATAAATCTGAGATACACAAAGTCGACGGGATGCTGGAAACGACGTGAGCCAAAGCTGACATGTATAAACGGACTTGGACCCCAGTCATAACTACTTCTTAGTTCTAGTTTTCATATGTTATTTTTATTTCTGTGTTTTCTTTCATTTTATGGAAACTTTTGACTGGTGATGTTCACACAGACACCTTTTTTGCTTTTAAAAGCACCGTTGCAGCAATAATAATAGACTGAAGGAAATAAATGTGCCTCCAAAAAAAAAAAAGAAAGATATTAAAGGTAAAATCTGAGCCCTCACTGAAAGTTAAGGTTTTATCTTATTGCTCACTCTCATCCTCGATGCTCGCTAGCTCAAAGAAGTCACTGAACAAAGAAATGATGCAGGAAACCAGTTATTGTGATGGAAACCTGGAGAGCCTATTTACTTCCAAACCAAGCTTTGCATCTCTATGTGCACTGCCTCAAGATTGTATAAATGAATACACCTAGAATATATTCCTTTTATTCTGCTCCTCACACCTGTTACCTTTCTTACGGCGTATACACAGGGCAATGATTCCTGTGCAGGTGTTAAATTCTTAGCATGTCTATAGGGAGCACAAACAAACAGCTAACTGTGAGCACCAGCATTACCTGCACAAAGCTCTGTACATAAATCACAGCTGGTGCTCTGACAGTAATTGACAGGAAACAAAAACACAACCCAGGGTGGTTTGTTCTTATCTACAAATCATTCTGAATCTTAGCTTTCAGTCGTGACAGAGTGAGTTCTTTAAAATCACACATGATGGAAAAATAAATACGTCAAAGTGAAACTGCTTCAAATAATACAGATATTATTTTAAAAGGCTGCCTAGTTTTCCACATGTCCCTGTGTTTTTATCAAACACAAAGAGACGATAAAGTCCAGGATTCAATTCATGTTCTGGGGCAGATAATTCGATGCAAGAGACAACTGGCCACGGTGTTACATTTCTTTGGAGTTTATTTTAGAAGGTCGAAGGAATGATGACTAAAAGTAAGCTATTTGCCCTGTCTTGCATTTTTAAATGCACATTTGTGGCCAAGTGAAGGACGTGAGCAAGTACCGACTGGAGTGATTCTATCAACACCAGAAGCTCAGATTACATTTCTTCTTACTGTCAGTGTGACCCATTTAAAATACTGTATGTCTCCAAATGGATTTAATTTACATGAGAAACAAATAAATAAATAAAACAATGTTTGCCCAGGGAAAAAAAAACCTTGTGGAGGGGGCTAACCAATTAACCTGAACAAAAAATAAAGTTTGGAGAAAGTGAAATAAAGAATCTTACTTACTTTTACACTCAAGAAGATGATAAAGTGATTCGCCCCAAGCCATGATGACGTCAGTGGAAGCCCTGCAAAGCAAAGGTCATGAAATATCCAACTGTTTTTGTTTACAGGCGAAAACTCATCTTTCCAGGTAACCATTAATAAAACAAAAATGTTTTTCTTGATTAGATGCATTCAGAATTTGGTTTTGATTGTGTATTAGAACTTGTGTACTTGCATTTTCAAACCTTTGCTTTTGCATCAAACATTACAGCAGCCCTGTTTACATCCAATTTTAATGTGAATTTTAAGTGAATATTTCAAATGTCAAAAAAGGGGAGAAAAAAAAAGAAATGCAAATCAAACATGTTTCTATCAACTGGCTTGGAGCGAGTCAATCAGACTGCGCAAAGTGTAAATATGTCAGACGTTGACGATATGCATGGCTGTACTAAACAGGAGGTAGAGTCGCTAACTCGCCACACATCTTGGGACAATGGAGAGAAATTATCAGGAATGTGCTGCTATCAGGAAAGTTGTAATTATTCTGTCATATCAACTATTATTGGCAATGTAACATGCTGTCTGGGGACGCAGAGAAAGAAATGCAATTCTCTTCACATTACGGGAATATCTGAAAAGACGCCGACAGCGGGAGAAGGGTCCAGCTGCAGTCGCAGCAGCTGGTAGAATTGTTGGACAGCAGGAACAGCTGATCAACCATGTGAGGCACTTTAAATGTTCGCTACATCAGAACTTATTTGGCAAGTGTGTTTCCATCTCCCATTTTGGGCATTAACTCTTTCTTAAAATCCAAAAACCAGTTCATGCGAGCGTATAAACTTTCTTGCAAAATTGCGTAAGTTTTGTCGTGAAATGTTGCCGTTTCCATCCACCTTTTTTAATGCGATACTTCGATATGCGCAGAAAAAACGTTGATGGAAACACAACTAATGACTGCTGATTTAAATATCAAGAATTGATTTAACATCTAAAAAGTGCAATAGAAATAAACTAGTCTATCATACTGGTGTTGCCCCTTAAGGTTTTGCAGTGTTTTGTGCCGGAACGGTTCATAGAAAATTATTTACAAAAACATTTCTCTGAAAAATGGTCAAATACTGACTGTAAATTATAAAGCAGCCAGTGTTCAAAGACAAACTCCCAAACACAAACACACACAGAACTAATGAATGTTGTGGAGCATAAGCAGGTGTTATAAAAAAAAAAAAAGAAGTACAGGTTGTTGTCGTATGAGACGAGCATTTTGCTGATTTTAGTAAGAAATGACTTATTTTCACCAGGAACCACTCAAGGTAGTTTACTAACAGCAAAAGATGCTTTTCCATCCAAGGTCTTTGGTAAACAAAGGTAATGTGATTTACTGATTCAAGCTGAATGAGCCCTATATGTTTCAGGATGTATACAGTGATTGACAGTACAGTGTGTTACTTTTGTAGAGCAGCTACTAGGTAACAGTGAAAACATACAGTATAAACTAGGTGCAGCAATTTACTATGTATACTTTGAAAAACCTTCTTAAAGCCTGAAGAAATATTGCTAGAAGATTTTAAAGTCAGGCCCCTTGGAAGCAAAATTTAAAGGAATGAGGGATGACACAAGACTTTTGCACAGTGCTGTACCATTTCACCAAAGAAAGACATAAGTGATCAAAGCAGGCTTGTTTTTTTTTTTTTTGTTTTTCTTTTGTTTTTTTCTGGATTACATCATATAAAGCACAAAGTAAAGTCAGCTACAGAAAAAAAAGACATTTTCCCATTTTTTTTATGTCTTCCTAAAAAAAGAATGTAAAAAAAATCTGCAGGCAAACTTGGAAACCAAGAAACACAAAGGAAGAAATTTCAGTAAAAAAATACTACACACATCACAAGAGTCTCATTAGAAATACTCGCTCAAAATTCACAGACTGAAGAGAAGCTTCAACAAAACACACTGTAATTGTTTTAGTTCAGAAAAACGCTCTCTGGCTGGGAACGATTAGAATAAATCAGTCATTACAGAAGTGCGAGCAGCCTGGGAGAAAGTAAAACGTTCAGAATATCCAACAGTATCAAAACGCTCGGATTACTGAAGTGTTCAAAAGACGTGAAACAGTGAAGGCAGTATGGAGACGGTACTTACATGTGTTTTCTTTTGTGTAGGTATATTGAAGTATGTTTTGCTGTTGTAGAAATATGTGTGGAGTACTTTCCCAGACATTCCCTACCCGACGTATTCTGCTGGAACAGGCCTGCACATGTTGAGTTGTAATACAGGTGCGCCCAGTGTTCAGTGAACAGTCGCTTCACTTTTTGTAACCCCAATGTTTTCTACAGAAAACAAAAAAAAAAGGAGGTCATAGAAAATCCTGCTGGCTGCAAAACACCATATTGTGCTATTTCTGATGAGCTTTTTTAAATATATACACTCACCGGCCACTTTATTAGGTACACCATACTAGTAACGGGTTGGACCCCCTTTTGCCTTCAGAA
>JARVGW010000427.1:3409061-3431116 GCA_031762495.1 Anablepsoides rubrolineatus | reverse complement strand
GTGACAAACTTTGGTCTTTTTTGATGAATTGCCTTCATTTTTGCTTCTACCTTTCATTTAAAATAGGTTTTCATTTTTGGCAGGTTTCTAAGGTTCTTTTTCTATATATTAAAAAAGGTTGTTAAACATCTGAGTGGCGCACTACCGCCACTAGTGGTGAGCAAGTGTATTGCACCTTATTCAAAATCATTGCTGTCCCACAGCCCTTTGCGGCCCAATATTAAAAACTGTTGTTCTTCTGAGGCCCTCAAGGTGGCGCTCGGCTGCGAGCGCCATAGGTTAAGAATCTCTGAGATAAAAGATGTTTCTAGAGCAAATATCATCTGGCAGGAATCCCAGGAAAGTTCATTTGTAAGGTGGGCTTGATGGTCATGGTCTTCCACAGACTTGGAAAGTGAGTGAAATTGTTAAAAAGGTCGGTCTTTTCATTGTGTCCTATAGCTTCAAAACTTAATGGTGATGTTTAGAATTTGTGTAAGTAAAATAGCATCCCTATATGCTGGACTGGCTGCAGTAGAGCCCAGGAGTAGAGTGCTGTATAGAAGCAAGGCTAGCATGAAAGCTGGGAGTAAAGCTAGCAGTAGGCTACAATAAAAACAACCTGTTTATCAATAGAAAGTGCAGAGATTAAATGTTTGGAGCAGATGTTAAGTCCATGATTTTTTTCTGGTCAAATCCAGTTGTTAGCCTAGCATCTTAGCTTGGAAATAATGACAAAAAATACTTTCCCCATGTGGGGATGATGATTGTATCCTGAATCACTGTTACAAGTAATGTAGTACAATGTTTTGTGGTCCTCCTAGTGGGGGTTAGATGCTGTTTAAGTTTAAACACAGCTCCATTGAAATCAATAGAACAGTTCAAGGGTTTGCACGCACATCGGTGTCGACTCACGTGACTAATGTTCTAAAATAGCTTGAGTGAAGGTCACCATTAGAATGATTGCATTTTAAAAAGCAGGAATCTTCCATTTAAGTTTGTCAAGGTGTCTGCAAAAAACTGTTCTTCCTCCAGAATCCTGTCACACTGAAGACAAAACTACTCAGCTGCCTTTTTGTTGGTAAACTTGTCATGTACTCCATCAGCATGGCTTAGCCAGTATTTGCATACATTTATCGTTCTAGTTTTCTTTAACTTAGCTTTAGCATTCTTAGTACAACACTGAATTTAGGTTTTGAAAGGTGGAGATAAATATGTATAAATAAAGTGGATTAAGAAGATCGAAACACAATTTCTGATTCAGCCTGTTTCTGTGATTCAGACAGATAACAGCAAGAATTCTGTAGACTTGCTTTACAAGCAATTTAAGCTTACAGCACAACATATCTCATGCTGTTGGGACCCATTTTCCCTTTCAAGAACCAGACATTTGCACAAAAACAAATGCTTTTGACCCAGTTCACACACAACCCCAGAGAGCATCAAACTCTCAGGAGAAAAAAACCGTCTGCAGAAAAGGCAGATGCTTTAGTATCAGGCAGAGGTGGGGTGCAATGTCCTCGTCTAACACCGAGAGAGATATGTGGAAAGAGATGGGGCAATGAAAATGAGTGATGGGAGAGCAAATTGTGGAGCTGTGATCAGAGAAAAAAAGGGGAGGTGGGGCGAGAAGACAAACGAGGGACAACGCTGACAGTGAAGCAAGGCTTACCTGTCCACCTCGTCTCTATTTTTCCGTCTTGATTTGCAATTCCTCGACGGGACACTTTCCGTGGCTGTCCTGGAGCATCAAGAAAACAGCTGACATAAAACACCACTGTGAATGGGATTTGCATCTGTAATGACCTCCCTGGAGATGCTGAGACTATTATGTTTCCAACAAAAACCTGTCAGATATCCGCTTTCGCTGGAATTCATCATCAGCTCAGCTGCAACCTTTCTTCTGTCCCATCACTTAACAGTGACTGAAGACAGCTCCCTTTGTCTTCTCGGCACAATAACATGTTGTTTTCCCTGCATTTTCTCATGTCCCACCTTTGTATGCATTTGTGGGATAATCGTTCACAATTTCATCCAATTAATACACTTTGCAGCTTAGATTGAAAAAGATTTACCTATCACAATGCATGCCAGGTTTTTAGATTCAATCAATTCTAAACTGATGGACTTACTTGTTTGAGCTGCCCTGATAACGTCAAACATTTGTTTCATATTTATGACCATGCATCTGTACAACATGAGTCATTCATTGTGTGTAGATCAGAGCTTTAGATCAAGGGAAAGAAAGTTTGCAACAAAAAATGGATTTAGTGGTATTCTGCTTTTTTAATGCAGAATATACATATTAGCTTACTTCAAATAGGAGCAAAAGTTTAATTTTAAAAGCTCCAGCGTTGTACTGTTTTGATATATTATTTATTTATTTATTTATTTTTTGAATAGTGAGTCTGGTACAGAACTTGTTCCTATCAAATAACTGTTTCATCAAATCAGGTGCTTCAGAGTCACCTCTTACCTGCAGGATTTTAGCAATCCATTCAAACCTATCAGCCAGTGGTTCCCTCATCATTTGAAGTGCCCCTGCTTTCATCTGTCCCTTTAAACTTGTGTCTTGTGATATATATTTTTTAAAGACGGACAAATGTGTGTACGTATACATTATGTGTGTATGCATATACACTGTATGTAGATGTACATTTACATTTATGAATATATTCTGGTCTTATTTAATTTAGTAGGTAAACCGATATTTTTTAGTCTTTATGAAATTGTGACCTAGAATAAGGAAAAAGAAGAATTTACTATTATGTTTTAATAAGCTTTGAAGAAGGGTGGGATTAAATAAGTATTTTTACTTCTTCCCATTCCTTTTCAAATATGTAAAATTTGTTAATTTTGTTATCACTTTTTATAATTTTTTTTTTTTTTTTTTTTGTTTTGTATACATGTTTGAAATAAATAAAATAAACTAAAAAAAAAAAACTAAAATCAATGCATCTATGTAAACTAAATGAAGTACAATTCAGATGCATTTAATGGATTTATTTTAGGTTGGTTTCTATAACAAACATTCATTAACTTCTGAGGGATACTTGCCTACTCATGAGGAATACATTAAAAAATATATAACACTTGTCCTTGGGGAGAGCATCTGTTTAGATATTATGTCTTATATAACCCACTATTTGATGCAATTTCAATAAATAAGCCATCCAGGCTAATGATCATTTACATAAACCATTAATGTAAGATGCTGGTAATTTGGTGGGTTCATACTGTAGAAGGACAATACTCAGCCCTGACCTGTTACAAAACTATTTTCACAATATCATATGTAAATCAGACACTGGATTATTATGACCCCTGCATGCAAAGTGGGGGTTCATATTGTTTTTATATTGTTTATTTATAAAAAAAAAAAATTCCAAGACTTTTGTTGTCTGGATATACAACTTATATACTGGATATACAACTTATATACTGGATATACAGCTTATAACTCAAAAACTGTTCAACATAGGAGCTTTTTTCTTGTTTAGCTCTGATGAAGGGCTATCCATCAGACCCACTAGTGATTAATTATCTATTACACAAATCAATCTGAACAAATATTCAAACATTTCAACAGCTCTTTTAAGAATATTCCTTTTCACAATAAATTCTCCTTGATTACAACCTTTTTCTCCACAGCAGTGTTTATTTGAATGAATGGATAATTACTTAGTAAATAAGTAACTTGTGACTTATGCAACGATCATAGACATAAATGCCAGATAGTCAGTCATGCAGTATATTTTGAACGGTCTGTTAGCTCTGGACTTCACAGAATCACACTAATGTTTCCTTGGGGAAATGCAGTTACAATAATGAGACATACTGCAGCATGGATTTATGGTGTGCTTACAAAACGCCTGCATTTGCTCTTCTATAACTTTATAAATTATGATTATGTTAGACACAATCAGGGCACTACTACTTCAAGAATCAGAAGCTTTTGTGCCACACTCGTTACTAAATAACATTTTTTTGTAATAATAATTTCCAAGAACTGCTAATAACATCAAGGTAATCAATAGTGAGAGTATCTACAGATATAACACTTACTAAAGGCCTGCAGTGCTTGTTGTTACTGAGAGGGGCTGATTCTCCTGGGCTAAACAGAATTACAATTCTAAAGTTAATACTTGCCTTTTTTTAAATGTCCATTTTATGCTCAAAACATTCATTCTAATGTTCCTTATACAGAAAGGTGATCAGTCTATTTGAAGCACTGACCTCATCTCCATCCAACATCTTAGAAATAAGCTGAAATATCCTGACAATAACCCAGGATTCACCTTACAGACTCCTCTCACTGATGCATTTGAGCAAATCTGTGCAGCCAGGCCATGAAAGGTCTTTTTCAAAGGTCCTGTTGTGGCAGCATAATATTTATAGTTTAGGCATGAAATGTTTAATAATGACATGCAGATAAAATGCTCCTGTGTGCAGTTATGCACATAATGTATGCCTCGTCATTTTGAAAAGAGAGAAAATAAATATGAAATTAGGGCAGAGAGAGACCGAGGACATTAATAAAAAGATGTAAATGAAGGATATATTTAATTGCAGTTAACTTCTCTTCAAACTTAAATGGTCTGGGATTTAAGTTTCTAATCATTTTAATTTCCATCTGCCTGCGTCGCTCTCTTGTTGTCCCTGTGATTACAGATGAAAAGTGACTCGGAAAGTTGATTAGCCTTCATCACCCTTGTTTGCCTGTGTCAACCCAATCCTCTAATTACATTATGTTTGACAGAGAGCTCGCAGGGCATGGCCTCTTCAGGGCTGAATAGCAAATGAGAGACCTTCATGCACAAATTATTTGATTTGATGTGAAAAGTCATGGACAATAGCAACAAATGTAACAAAAGAGCAAACAGGGATTTTAAAATAGTTATTGTGGAACCACACTGGTTGGGGGGGCTGTGAATGTGCATCCCGAGGGTCCACCTGCTTTGGGATTACCGGAGGTGACTAGTCCACTTTGGACTGAGTTTTAAGGTACCTCGGTAAAAAGCTAAGAGGTCAAACAGACCTTTCTGCCTGAAATAATGCTTTTAAATCACTTCTTTATTGTTTTCTGTGGCATACAATAGATGGTACAGTTGAGCTCCACTGTGGGGAGCTGTGTTTCTGTCTGTTCTCTCCCTGCCTCTCTTTCTTCTCGTCTTCCTCTCCGACCGTCTCTGTCTCTGACACACAGCGTCTCATGCAGTGGCTGTGGGCCATTGTTCCCGGTGTTAAAAGCTCAGCTGGGAAGGCAGAATCCCTCGGACTGATGCTCCGTGGCCTCAGTGTCTCTCCGCTCTGTAGCTCGGACAAACCATCTGGGTTAGGGTAGGGGAGGTGATGTACGTATGTGTTGGAAATGTGATGGAGTGTAGGTGGTGGGCAGGAAGCTGTGCGAGGATACTGTTTGCCTTTCTTTTTTTGGTGCTTTTCACTCTGTTCCTTTAAGTGCACGTATGGTGATTTACGGTCATCTCGCGGAGCAGTGAAACTATAAAACTGACTCAGAAACATATGGGTGCCTATGGTGGGGGTTGGAAAATGTCTCTCACCTCAGTAGGCAGTACAGGAATAAAAATAAATAATAAAAAAAAAAGGTGCAATGACTGCAAATTAGTGGTGGCATGCAGCTTTTATGGTTTTGTGTAATTTACAAAGATATATGGCCAAAAGCAAGCATGAGACCAACACATGTTAGTTTCTCATTTCCAGACGCACTTCTCTCCAGGAGCAATGGAAATGAGTCTTTGACCTTACATTTTTGTCCTTGCTATTTCTGCAGTTGTTTGTGATCTATCCTTCTTCTGACTTTGCCAAACTCACTTCAATTTGTAACAGCAAAAATTGGATTATTATTATTATTGTTATAGATTTGGAAATTATGTTGAAACAGAATGTCATGAAATGATTCCTCATACCTCAACATCAGGTATAGACTGAAGATTTTAATCCTCATATTCAAAAGTTTATGAGCAAGGAAATGAGCTGTTTTTGACTTAAAGAAGACATGTGGTTTTAAATTTTTATCTTTTACATTTAGGTTATTCAGTTGCAATGCTTTGGTCTGAATTTCTCCTTATTTTAGCTTTAGCAGCCCCTCTTTCACCCCTTTTCTGAGGTGTATCTCAAAGCAGCTGGTTTTGATGCCATCCATCCATTTTCTGTACACGTTTATTCCTTGCAGGGTCGCGTGGGTCACTGGTGCCCATATCCAGCAGTCATCGAGCGAGGGGCGGGGTACACCCTGGACAGGTCGCATGTCCATCACAGTTTGGTTTTGATGCTGTTCCTTTAAATGGTAAACGACTTGAACTTGTACACTGCAAAAACTGTCCATCTAACAAAGTTTTAAAATCTTATATCCAGCCAAAAAAATAAATAAATATTTTTTTAAACATGTTTTTATACTTATTTACTCAACAAGAACTGATTATGTAAGAATAATATTCTTGTTTTCAGAATGTAAAATATTATTTGTCTTGTTAGCCTGAAAATTTGACTCAAATGAAGTCAAAAATTTCTGCCAATGGAGTCAGAAAATTTTACTTGAAATAAGAAATAAATGAGTCAAATCAAGTATTTCAAGAATCTTACCAAGTAAAATTTTCTTACTCCATTGGCAGAATTTTTTGACTCAATTTGAGTCAAATTTTCAGGCTAACAAGACAAATAATCTGACACATTCTGAAAACAAAAATATTATTCTGACACAATCAGTTCTTGTTTAATAAATCAGTCTCAAAACAAGATCAAAAAGATTTTTTGGCTGAATATAAGGTTTTAAAACTTGGTTAGATGGACAGTTTTTGCAGTGTAGAGTGCTTTATCAAGTACCTTCTGACTTCAAAGTACTTTTCACTTAAGTCATTCACCCATCCATACACACTGATAGAGGTAAGCTACACTGTAGCCACAGCTGGCCAGTGGCACACTGACAGAAGCGGGGCTACCATGGCTGACCAACACCAGCAGGTGAGGCTGGTGAAGTGTCACCATCAAACCAACAACCCACCAGTTACGGGACAACTCTCCTAACCACTCAGCCACAGCCGCCCCACAAATAATTTTTATTCCAAACACACACAATTCACACCTCGCCTGTATGTATGTTGGAGTCAGAGTCTGACCCAGAACCAGAGGAGAATGAAGACCACCAAATTGTAATTGGTAAGTCCAGACCTTTTTTAGACATTCTGTCACAAATTTTGTGACGTAAAAGTTTGGAAAACGTCATAGAAAATAGAGAATACTTACCAGTTGGAAAAAAGTGATCCAAACAGAATAGAAACATATCAAAGCAGCACCTGGGTTGACTAAATTAAACTTTTCTGCCTCCAAGTACAAAACAACATGCATTTAATGGCTAAACCAAACCCACTGTGTAAGGTGATCCACATGTGGTATTGTTAGTTCAAAGTCAGATAAGACGTTTGATGAAAGTAGTGGGTTCAAAGAATTTCATCAAGTAGCAAAACAAAAATGACTACAGAAAAACAATCTCTCCATAAATTGTTTTGGTAACTTGTGATCAGATCACCCAGGATGCATATTAGTTCCAGGGCCTTTGGTTTATTACATCAGCAAGAACACTTTAAGAAATATTCAAAGCGTTCACTCATTGGATATGCACATGTATCACAATGCACACACCATATTTCTCTCCAGGGCTTCCATCATTATGTCTTTTCAGCTTCTAACAATCTTCACTTTCTTCTCTGAACAAAGAGCTACACCATTCTGCAGACAAATTCATACAGGATACAGCAGCACAAACCTTAATGAGCTCTTTTTTTTTTTACTCAAACATGAAAAACGAAGAAGAAAGAAAAAAAAAGTGGGCTAACAACAATTAAACAGGCAAATTTTGGGGTTTATCAAAGCTTTAGAAGTGTGTTCGTCAAGAAGCAGTGAAGAAAAAAGGAGGCAGGACTGTTGTTTTTTTTAAAGAACAAAGACTTCCCACCTTCTTTTTGAATCTTTTCATCTAGAAAATGCAGAATAAGACATATTAATTATCCTCTGATTGCGTATTCAGAAGCGATTATGCTATTGTTTTGTCCTTAATGATGCAAATTACAACTAATTACCTCACGTTAATGGATACCAAGAGTCTTTATGAGCTGTGGAAGAGTGCAATTAGGCAACTGTTTATCTAACAGTGCCATGAGTAAATATTGGTTTAAGGTGTCATCGTATAGTTAATATAAGCATGATCGTTTGTCTTTTTCCTCATCTGCATGAGTTTGATAGATGTATCCCAAAAAATGAACTGACTCTCCTTTAAAAAACCTAATTACATTAGTAGGCACATGAATAAAAGAACAGCATAAATAGTATGATGTCAATGTAGAAGTTATTTTAGATTGAATAAAAATAGGTTTTGAACGTTTATGGGTAATCAAAACTTTACAAAAGCTTTTCCCAAATCATTTAATGTGCAACCTAAGCTGTTTCAGAGCTTGTTTAACAATGTGTCTTTTTTTTCCTTTAATTATTTACAAGTAATTTTGCTGCCAGGATCAATTTTTGTTTTTATTTTTTGAGGATTATTGTCTCATCTGTCAAAAAGCTTCTTGCAGGCGGTGGTGAATCATGTTGCAATTTGCTGCTGGCACTTTCATCATTAAAACTTTTGTAGCACTCTATGATCCTACAACTTTCCCCTGATAAGATTTTCTCGAGGATGAGGGTAGAAAATTAGTTCTGTAACATCTGAACAAGGAGAGGAGACAAGACAGGGCTATTATTCAGCCAATCACAAACCTACAGCTGGAGTGCATAAAAAAAGTCTCCTGAGTGGAGGAAAAAAAAAATGAGCTGAGGACATTTCAGCGTGTGGTGCAGCTATATTAATTAATGATGCAACCTGAATTAGCTATTAACATTATGTTGTGCATATTTATTCAGGTGTTTCTGCCCAGCAAGGGGATGGTGACATAAAACTCCAGTGGACACAAGTTGGGTCAAGGTGGTCTCGTCTCATTTTCTGCTATATTTTACGACATACTAGAAGCCATCTGTGTCCACTGGTAAAACACTGAAAAGCAAATAAGAAATCTAATCTGCTGTGAAAGTTTTGCATGTCAAATAAAATAAAATGATGAACTGTTCAGGCCACATTTGACAAGCAGAAATGCTTGCATATTTTTTGGGGGGAAAATATGTAGACAAATAAAACCATTATTGTTTTCTTGGACCGGTTTTATCTTTGATTTATTTGTCAAATGAATATCCTTGCCAAGAAAAAAAAAACATTTTAGTTTATCAAAATCGAAACAAAATAGGGAAAAATAACTTGCGGTTGTGTATTTTACAGTGGAAATTGTTTTCCTTTTTGCGATGAGGGTAAACCAGAAGTTGTCAAACTGTGGTCCCAGGACCCACAGGGGTCCGTGAGCTGTAACCTAAGGGTCCTCAAAAATTATAGTAAACTGGTAATTTTGTTTTTCATAAAAAAAACCCTACATGGATACATTCAATTCAATTCAGTTCAATTCAGTTTATTTATATAGCGCCAAGTCACAACAACTGTTGTCTCAGGGCACTGTACACAAAAAACAATCAATCTAAAGAAGCCAGCAGACTGCGCCAAATCTTTGCTTTGCCACAGTCTCCCATCCTGAGCAGCATGCATAAGGGGAACATACTCAAACAATAATTATTCCCATGACATTTAGGGGTTAAATAGGCAGTATATCAATTTTAAATCAGCTTGAGGCTTATGATGGGGTCTCTGGAATATTTTCACCTTCAGACCCAATAAATTTGAGAAACCCTGCTTTAGATGGTAAATAGGTAGAGTGCAAAATAGGTGGAACTATCCACCTTGGACGGGTTATATGTTCGTCATGTTCGACCATATTTACAGGGTAAATATGAAAATAACTACTCATCTTTAACTCCTCATACATTGTAGGTTTTCGGCAAAAAAATAAAAAAAAAGTAAACACATACAAGTCTATACATACACATCTCGTTTTCATTGAAATACTTTATACAATAAACAACATCTATTTATTTTTTTATGGTCTCATTTTCTGGCATCTATTTGCCTAAGGTAAATAAGAACTCAAGCATGAATCCTTCATATTTTGAAGTAGAATATCCTACTAAAGTATTTTGTTCCAACAGCATTGTGCGGATTTGAAAAACGTGGCATTCTAGTGGTTTCAGCGGTTAGATTTAGTGTTCGTTCTGCCTTTCTGCCTTTTTGTATTTTCTTTGGAAAACTGCAAGAGTGAATGTGGGTCAGTATCTCTTTATGACTTCTTGCACCTAAAATCCTACCAATTTATTTTCCCTCAGGAATCGTAACCACCTCAATAGGGGAACATTTGGCCTTTGTGCAGACATGTGAAATATTCATAAAACAAACAAAATGCTTTCCTCGCATAGCTGCTGAAGTAACCTAAAAAAATGATCTGTTTTCCATACATTTATAATGGAAATGTATTTTTCAAGATGATGTACTTGTTTCACACATCAATTGACAGATGCCCCCAAATACACTGGGAGCTATCCTCTCGTTTTTTTTTGTATCCATCTGCGCCAGAAAAAAAAGCAAATGCTGCAGTGGCAGCATTTGTCTCAGAGGATGAAAACGGGATGATGAGAGGTGTTTTCCACATCTCTGGGCGTTTCATTCGGGCTAAATTGCATGTCATTGCGGCCTAGTTTCATCACAGCCACTTGTTTTGTTTTTTTTTTGTAATATTTGTTTGTTTATTTGCCTGGGTGGTAAAGTCTTGCACAAACCAATATGAATTACAGTGAGGCTACATAGTTTCTAATGAACACCCAGAATAATTCAACACAGCTGCTTTTTATGTTTGTTTTTGTCACTTGTTTTTCTAAAAAAAAAAAAAAGGAAAAAAATGTTTCTGCAATAGTACAGCTTCTCTTTGCTGCTATTTTTAGCTAAATTGTTCACATCAGAGGGAGTACTGTGTGTGTACGTCTTGAGTGTGGGGTTTGGAGACTGATTTGATACTTGAATTGGTGGGTCATTTAATGAAGGGAAATGGAGTAGGGTGATGAAAAGAGGTCAGTCATTTCCTATGCTTTTTACATATCCAATTGGATTTGCTTAAACATGGCATCCAGGGAGCCATCAGCTCTCACCCTGCCATTATGGTAAATACTGATGCTGTCTCTTTCCCAGTTTGACAAATTAGCACATTGCTGCTGACGGGGGATTAATGGCTAGGCAGATTTTGTACAAAACAACCTGTTTTAGTCCTACATCAAACTTTGCCCTCTATGAATTGCAGATCCAGCTCAGTCTTCTTCATGTCATGTGCCTGCTTGTCCTTATTATCTTCCAGAATACCGACCTGCAGGTTGCCCCTGATTTGCACTACATTGTTTGCCTCCTTGTTCTAAGAAATCCGCATGTGCTAGATGAAGAATGTGACACATGGCGCCGAACGGTATGCATCAATGATGCGGCAGCAGGAGAGTGAGAAGCCTCTCTTCTTTCTGCCAAGATTTGCTATCGAGCTGGAGTCTCACCCTGAACAACAGACCAGTAAAAGTTCTTAGATAGGGATTAGTGTGAGAGCAAACCACAACAGGAGAGAGCACGAGTAAACAAACACGTTCTGTTGGATTTAGTTTAGACTGGGTTGGACACAAAGGCTAATAACAAATGCAAATACCTACACATTACATCCTTACACACACACACACAAAGAAAACTGCACACAAATCATGGTTGCATGCTCTTTTTTTCACCGTGTGTGTTGAGCGGTGGACTCACTGAGGCAGAAAGTCATGTTTATGAATGTGCAGGGTTTACGTACTGCATTTGTTTGGTTTGTAAAAATGGATAAATTGGCCAACATTTGGGGTTGCTGTCTCATTCTGCAGGTATTTTAATAATACAGAAAAGGCTCAACATTTTCCCTACTTAATTGTTGTGAAAAGCAGTTCATGCTTGATTGACAGAGCTTGTTAGAGGGCTCTTTTTTTCCAATCAGAAAGTAATTATAAAGAGAGCCTCTTGGGTTCCCCCCATGTAATCTGGTCACAGTGGCTAGAGATCACCCCCCTGATAGGAAAGTGATTGCTGAACTCCTGCTGATACATTGCCTATGAGCTGTCTAACTCTTGCCCTGCTGTCTTCATTAATAAAAGTATCCTACAGTTATTTATGTATTATAACAACACTCATTTCCTGTGCAGCAAACCCGCTAAAGAGCAACAGCGAGCAAAGCAACAATGTCAATACCTTCTGGAAAATGATAAATCCTCAAGCAACTTCATCACATTTGCACCACATTTCACAGAAAGGTCATGCTGGAGTGGAAAGCAATTACTGTTGCGACATTTGTCAAGAGTAAGAAAGAAGTTTGCTTGATAGAACTTTCATTTGTGTTTTCAGCAAAATGAAATAATTGGCATGACACCTGAAGTGACCCAACATAATACTACATTTAGAAAGGCTCTTCTTAGTCAAGTCTTTTGTTGTTGTTGAGTTAGCCATCCACATTTCATTCCAAGCATTTATCAATCAGAATCAAGTAAAATGAGTTTATAGATCAACACATTCTCACAATTTATTGTTAATCTGTTAATTCATTGTTTTAAAGTTAGAACAAGTGTACAGACTGATGAAAGTACACTGGTTGCTTCTGGACTCCAGGTGAGGTCTCAGTTTCCATATGAACTCACTGATGACTAATTGAAACATAAACAACTTTTAATAAATATGACAAAACTAAACAAAAACAAGGCAAGTATGATTGTGTGATGTCTTTGGATTGTACTTTTGTTGGCTTGAAATCTGTATAATTTCTAGTTTTTGGTAATGTTTATGTTCCTTGCCTTCCTACACAGGCAACATTGATTTTCTGTTCTGTTTCAGTCTGACTGTAGTTTAGCAATGGCAGCGGAGGCAGTGAATGAAACCAGTTCTTGTTGACAAGGCTTACAAATTAAAAACTGCAGCACTCATTGACAGACATCTCATTAAGCTCGGTACTTCTCTCTTCCCAGTAGAGAATAGTTTTTTACAGCGCATGCAATCTCTGGTTAGCTTCTTAGCTTAGCTTCCATCACGGTTGAGCTGGCGCACATACGTCACGGCCAAACGTTAATAATTAGGTAAAATCAGATCCAATTGTTTGAAACTTCAACAGAGTCCACGCCTCCTGTGAGAAATTGTTTCCCAATCGCCAAGGTTCCAGACCCTTTGTACATAGCAAAGCGTAGAACAAGGGGCTGGTTTTTACCAGGCTAATGTTCCTGATTCAGTCTGTTTTCTCTTTTCCTCTGTTTAGTTCCTGCTTCTGTTTTCAGCCACATCAACCTGCACCTGATCCTGTTTGTCCCTGCACAGGAATTGGTGGTTTCAGTTCATTAGTTAGTCTTTATGGTGTGTGGGTTTGGTCTTTGGTTCAGTAATATCACATCTTAGAATGGGCCATACAGGCCTTAATAGTTCTCTTTTCTGCATAGGGAAACATGAAACGGGGGCTTGGAACTACTGTAATCAGTTAGAAACAGTGGAGCATGTCTTAATAAACTGTAAAAAGTATGTAGAGGAACGGGAATGCTTAAAGTCTGTTTTAAGTAGAGAGGAAAACTTGTTTTCTTTATTCGGTTTATTAGGAGACGTGTTAAAATCTATTAGGAATCAATAAAAAAAACACTGATGATGAAGAAATTAAGAAACTAATATTTCTAATATTTATTTCTTTTTTCTACTGAAGTGAAAAAAAAAGTAATCAATTAATGAGATTTTTTTAAAATATGAGGCTATTTAACGGTATTTAAAAGTTCCTCTGATTGTCATTTACATCCACACTCCAGTCCTGTAGGTGGCGGTAACTGTTCTGTAAGCTGGTTGCCAACCACCAATAAACACAAAAACTAAAGGATGTTCTTTGGTTCAGCATTACTCCCTGTTGGTGTTTGTTCAGTTTCTTGCTCGTGGCCAATTGTGAGAGTTTGCTGCATTGACAGCATTTTTGATTTATAAATTGATGTCTGAGTCAAGAGATCTCTCTCTCTGCACTTTGGGTCACAACTACCTGGAAACATGACTTATACATACACACACTACCAGTCAAAAGTTTTTTTTTCCTATATTCAAGCAGCTCAAAGGAAGGGTACAAAGGTAAGTGCTGAACTGCCAGAGGTTAAAAAAATAAATAAAAGAAGGTAATCCAAAGCTGAAAGTCAAGGTGCCTGTGAG
The DNA here is from genome assembly GCA_031762495.1 of Anablepsoides rubrolineatus. NCBI lineage: Eukaryota > Metazoa > Chordata > Actinopteri > Cyprinodontiformes > Rivulidae > Anablepsoides > Anablepsoides rubrolineatus. Next base: position 3,416,928 of record JARVGW010000427.1, on the reverse strand, counting down.
TCCAGTTTCCTTCACCATCACAAAGCACTCAGAAACTGGTGAAAACTCTGACAGGAAGAGGTGTGGCAAACTTAGAGCCACAACCACATCAGATGACATGATTCTAAGAGTCCACAGTGTGTGTGATAGACAGCTCACAGTCCCTCAGCCTTAAACACAGATTAATAGTGGTTGTTTTGACTGTGAAGAGAAGACTTGGAGTTGCAGGTTGACAGGTCGAGAATAAGAAAAACAGGCTTTCCTGGACCATGAAACGCCACCAGTGGAAAAGTGAACACTGGAATGGTAAATAGACTAAACTTATATAGCGCTTCATCAAGCCTCATCAGACCCCAAAGTGCTGTAAACACAATACAATAATTCACCCGTTCACACACTGATGTTGGTAAGCTACATTGTAGCCACTGCTGCCCTGCGGCACACTAGTCCTTTTTCCACTACTGAATCTGGCGCCACTCGGCTCAGCTCGGGCCGGTTCGATGCGGTTCTACTCGGATCTGGTTGCTTTTCCACTGTAACTAGGGTCCCCACTCTGTGGGCGGTAATGTCTTTTAAAAGTGGGTGGTATAACTAGCAGCGCTTATTCTGTGCTAAAGCTAACTGTTGACATAAAAAGTCTGATATTTAATCTGTAAATAATACTCAAACCCTTCTACTGCAAACCATTGCTTATAAATGCAGTAAAACAAAACCAAAATTATTTTCTTATAAATAAACTTACAGTTACTGAACACTTTATGGCTAGCCGGCAACCCTCCGGTTGAGTCAATCACTGGTATCAGTGTATCTGTCAGTGAGACTTCTGCCCCTGTTCACAGGTGTGTTGGTGCACTTCTTGTGGGCAAACTGCTCCAGTTGTTTCAGCTTTGAAAGGTGCCCTCTGACGGCATGTTTCAACTCCTTTTACAGATGTTCAATAGACTTTAGATTGGGGCACAATGACACTTCAGAACAGTCCAGTGCTTGGTTCTGATCCATTTTTGGGTGTTTTTAGCTGTGTGTTCTGTGTCATTATCCTGTTGGAAGTCCCAAAACCTGCAATACATACTACTACATACTACATAGCATGTTTCTTTCCAGGATGCCTTGATAGTCTTGAGATTTCATCATACTCCAGATGCTACCCTAACCCTAACCTAACCTTGTACCAGAGGCAGCAAAGCAGCCCCAGAACAGAGCCGAGCCTGTTTCACTGTAGGGACAGTGTTCTTTTCTCTGTTTCATTTTTAGTCTGTGAACATAGAGTTTATTTAAATTGTTGCCATAAAACTCCAGTTTTTTGTCTCATCTGTTCAAAGGACATTCTCCCAGAAACCTTTTGTCTCGTCAGTATGTACATTTATATATAACGTATAACAAATGCAACAAAACGAACAAACCTGCCAAGCAGCAGAAAACTCTTAGTAACTCAATAGTGAACTGCAAAAGACATTTTCTACATTACACTAAGAATAAAAATGGGTTAACTTTCACAGAAGAAGGGTCTTTCATAACTGCTTACAAATCAGAAAAATCTGACATTCATATTCTGCTGTAAAGAAACAACAGTCCTCCCATTACAGTAACAGCCATGACCAGCATTTCAAATGTTGTAATGACCCTGCTGATCAATGAAAACTGAAACATTGCTTTACAACTGCAACCCCTAAAACCGTTGAGTTTCTTTTGATCAAAACAAATGAGAAAAACCTTGTGTTGAAAGCATCTGTCGTAAAGTGTTAGAATCAATCTTTACAGTGTGGTTGATGGTGTAAGTCATCTGACAGCTAAGAAGTCAGATACTTTTTTAATTGTATATAAGGAAGCACAGTTCCTGACTCAGGATGGGGCCAAACGAATGAATAGTGCTTTTTGTTCTGGAGCTGCTCAGTATGCTTAGACAGTCTTGCTTTTAAAGCCTCTCAAAAAGCTATTTTGTCACTTCAATCTCGTCACTGATGGAGTACTGATGATGCGTTGAGCGTGTAAGTCTCTTTAAAGCCTCAGTGATTGGACCTATTACACCCTGCAAAATACATGGGGTGAGCCCCAATATGGACCGTTGTTACACGTGTAATGACACCATTTACTTAACCACAAGTTCATTGTCAAATATATGTTCTAACTTCAAAAAGTATATATATATAACTGGAAACAAACATTGATTTTTGTACCAAAATTCCATATAACGCACTGACACTATTCAGTTCATGTTTTGTTGATAACCCAGAAAGCAGTCAAGGCAGACAAATGAGGCCATGGTTATCCGTTTTGCATGTTGAGTTCAGAGAAAAGAACAACAGCGAGGCCATGCGATATTAATGCACGTGTCATGGCGATGGAAGAGACCCCAACAATAAACACTGCAATTCGCGCAGATACATCAAAGCTGATGCATAATGAGCCTCTGCATCTTTAGGCCATGGTGGCATAGACTCTGAGCCTCTAATGTGATATTTCCCATTTCAGAGAGCATTCAAATCGTATTTCATCCATGACACCTCCAGCATACTGCCAGAGTGCAGCCAGCTCTCAGGGGACCATGTTTGCACAGCAGCAGGTCTGGTCAACAGCCAGGAACAACACAGGTATGCCCACATGCATAATGCTACCCTGCTGATGGTGCACTCAGGGCAGTCCTTTCGTACTGTCACCATGTATGAAAATTAAAAAGCTCAAAGGTTGTTGTAGCAATTACCACAGACACAAAGGTTTTTTTTTCTGTAATTATTTATTTTATTATATTGCAGTTGTTTAGAGCAGCAAAATGGATTCTAAATGCACTCGTCTTTCTCCACCTTCACCGGTCTATGCTAATTATTATCCTGAGGAAATGTTTTAACAACAGTTTTTTTTTTGCCAAGTTTTACACCCCGCTGCATAAGAGGCAGCGACATGAATAAGTGGCGCACCACCTGGGTTCTAGGTCATTCTGGTTAATAGAGTGTGATACAGTCGCTGTATGACTGCAATTGTGGGTTGAGGCAGGAGGAAAGCCAGGTTACTGATTACTCCTCTAAACATGTCAGCAGTTTTCATTATTCCTGTAAAAACGCTCTGAGGGATACAATGCAAATCTCCACCAAATGCACAAAAAGTATTCAATTAGGTATGCTATTGTAGAAAAAATGCAATTGGATCATATTTGTTATGTTAATAAATCTTAATAATCACATTGGGCCATTATCCCGTTTTATTCAACACATTGCTTGAAGGCAGGAAGCATAATGTCTGTTTTATTCAATTAAAATACATCAAACTTCTTGATTTTCAGACACATTGTACCATCAAAAAACAGGAAGATCTGATTTTAGCACCTTTTGACAGCCAGTTGAAAGGAATATTATCTTCAGTACGTTATTGTAAGTAGATTTGCAGCTGCCTGAATGATTCCAGGCATCTTAAAATGTGTTCATTTTATTTATTTATTTATTTACCACATCGCTCATTTCCATTTTTATTAATTTCTTTGCTGTTTATGACAAAACAATTTAATTAAAATCTCTTGTGGAATTTGAGTGCCCAATACGTGATATGTTTAAAAAAAAAAGTTAAACTTCAGGGAAGTCATTAACTTGCAAATAACATAATTCATGCCATGTTTTGTGAAGTAATTTCTTTTACCCAATGAATTTAAAAATATATATATATAAATATACTACTTTAAGAGTTGGTTGACAATTAAAATAAAGAGGTTTGTTTATTTTGACACTGTCAGAGCCAATTTACAAAAAAAAAAATTCTAATTACCAACAGAGCCCACTCAGTTTACTCAAAACTTTCTATGAAACATTTAATAGTGCTAATTTGGTAAATTTGCATTTAGTTTATTTTAACTAAATGCCATCATCACCTTCGATATCAGATCATTTATCAAACATTCAACACTGATGCAAATCTAAAAAAATACAATTATAGTTTATTTTTTAACATTTTTTTCAGCAAATCTGATTAAGATGACAGCCGCATAAAAGGAGAAATCAATCCAAACTAATGCATCTGAAATAACACATCATTTTGTTCTCTTCCATCCCTATCTATAAATACTTAAAGTAGCCTGCTGAGCATTGCTTTTAGTTGCAAGAGAGCAACTGAGTATTATCTCAATTTGTCACTAGTCTGCCTCATCTTATAGATTCAGCGGTGGAGGAAGGGCTAACATAGACTGAACAATAACTCATTATATGTGTTCTTTTCAAAATGATAACAATCAACTATCTTCCTATGATGCATAAACTCCCTGCTGCTCCTGTGGCTGAGTTTTGGTTTATAGTATTACATTATAGTGACTGCCAACAGCCAAGAATAATATAATCAATTTGTTTCTCTCACCAGGGAGGCAAAAAGACTACAACGCTGCTCCTGTACTTTTTTCTTTTTTTTGTTGCTGTTAAGATGAGCTCTAACTTGTGTTGTTGCTAAAACACGAAAACTCTGCTCCTAATCAATTTTAAACAACGCCAACACTCAACGTCAAATCCTCCTATCATCTCAGCAGGACACAACTGCTTTAGGCAGAAATGTTTGGCAACTCATCAACCATGATTTCCACATTCGAAAACTGGATAAAAAAACAGTAATGAGATAATAATTACTTTGTTCTAAAAAGTCCTCATCGTGTAGGAATGCTTGTCATTATTTAACAGTGTCAGACAGGAGTGCTTACAAAATGCTTAAAAACGAGATATAAAAGTCTTCATTGAATACGTTTAATCAGGGTGACGAGTTGCAGTTTTTAGGAGACGCTTCAGAAGGTGAAGCACCTTTCTTGGGAGTCTATTTGTGTTCTGAAATTTGCGCTAATTAAATGTTTAAATATTAAAGCGTGAACAGCACTTTTTGTTTATGTCTTTTATTACTCTGCCATAACCGATCACCCCAGTGATCATAAGCACATTAAATGTTGTCTAATGTGAAATGTATGGCAGTGTTTATTCATCACGGCGTTCACCTCTGCAAATGAACAGGAGGAAATGATGTTGTCGTTACTTTCACTGGGATTTTTGTAGAGAGAAAACATCAGGCTTCAAAAAAAAAAACTACAAAAAAAACACGGAAACTGATGAGTGATGCTTTTCTGCATCATTTTGCATATTTTATAAGAAAGTTTTCTTCCTTTTTTTTTTTTACAGAAACATTCATGTTTTCTGTCTTTCTTCATAGAACAGTGTTTATAGAGCGTCTATTTTCAAATCAGCTTAGGAAGGAAACCGGTATTCTTTTGTTCATTTGCCAACTGGTATCATAAAGCCCTGCAAAAGACTGCCAAAACAAGTCTTCTATGGTGAACCTAAAAACCAACAAACAAGCACAAGACTCCTGAATAATACTACAAGAGATTTGAGACGGACCTTCAACAATAAAATCGTCTGCCAGGTGAGGAACAGTCCAGGAGGTCTTTGTGTAAACAGGAGAAACTCGTGTGTCATGTTGAACTGATTGACTGTTTCAATCATTTACACACACACTGAACATCAACTAAAAGAGAGATGCCTTGCTCATGATCAGAAATCATGGATGTGGATTGTTTTGTGACACATTTAAATTGAAAAAAAGTCTTAATTTGCAAGATTTGGCTAGTTTTACTTGGAAGTGTGGACAAGCTGGACCAGAAAAAAATATTAGTCATTTAAACAGTAACAGTTCAATTGTTTTTTGTCTCTACAGTAAAAAATGGATTTTATTCTAAAAAAAAGTCTTGAGTTTAAAAAGGAAGATGTAAGGAGAAAAGAAAAAATAAAATAAAACTGAAGCTTCTACAGACTGGCTCCAAGTCAACCAGCCCAACTGACTCCAATGAAATATACATGTTTTCATTAGTCACTTTGTTGATTTAGTACTTAGGGTCAGTTTTCACATGATTGTTCTAAAAGCAGTTTTAGAATTAAAGCTGCCAGCAGTGTTATCAAGCTCTTACACCTTGGAAGGATTTCGGGAGGGATTTGGTCCTTTCATGCAGGTGTCTTTTGGTGTGGACCCTTCTCAGATATTCTGCAAATAAGTTACGCTCGACTTATTCTGTCTGCTGTATAGAGCATCAGAAAATGTCCATTGAAAATGCATCATTCTCGCTGTGATTTGGACAAATACTTTGAAACTCCCATGTAAGTTGAGTCACACGAGCTTCTGCCTTCAAAGCATGAAAGCTTGCCAGACCCCCACATGCTGTGCAACAAAAACTTTAATGTCTTGCAGCTTGGAGTTGCTAGAGTGTCTGGCTTGCATTCATGACATGTCTTATTCATTTGGCCAAAAGTCTTGCAAGAAGCACTTTTTTAAAAACAATTTTAGGTACTTTTGAACAAATATTTTTTTATATTTTGAAACTAATATATTTTGATGAGGGTCAGGGTGACCTGTCCGGAACACAGCCTGGCCAAAAGAAAAAAAAAAATCCCACCTGGATTTAAATAAGCAAATAGGTACGGACCTCTTATTGGACAATTACTGCCCGGTCGACCCTAACCCTAACCGGTCAGGTCTAGGAAGCTTATTAATATACTGGTGGTGGCTTTTTTTTTTTTTTTTTGGCCAGACTATGTATTTTGCATCTCACTCAAAGGCCACTGCAGATAAACACCAGCCCTTCTCATGAACGCCAATGCCTGAGTGAGCCTTACGTTTGTTGTCATTGTCAGATGGATTGCAGAGTAAATATCTGAGTTTGTGGCGTTACGTTGCTTAGGTGTGTACATTACCTCAATAAGATACTATTAGGAGAAATGATTATTTAAGGCAGCTCTTACAAAATAAATGTCAGTTGATGGAAACAACACCTGACTTGTGATGTGGGTCATAAAGTGAAGCCAATTCATCAAAGTTAAAGACATGAAACAAAAGAGAGAGTGATTTAGACAAGTGAATACATTGTGTTAAAATTGACATTTTAAATCAGTGCATATTTCCACTGACTGTTCTTTTTTAACTGTGCCATAACTTTTCGTTAGACTCTGTCCTTAATTACTTGTTTTATCCACCCTGAAGACCTAAAGTGCCAGTCAGACAGAAGACACTGCACTTCAGGATCGATTCAGCAACCGCTGAGCGAGAGATCCAACATTGCTGGGAGGAGAAGAGAAATGTTGTGCTACGCTGAGATTTAATATTCAGCTGGAAAAAAAAAACGATATTCAATAAAATGGGGTCAATATAATTTTATTGTATAAAAGAACAAAGAGGGAGCAAAAGAAAAAAAACAGAGTAAGAATTTATGATTCTTTTTCTACACGGTTATATTCTGAGGATAAATGTAGATTTCATGATTTAACATTACGCTGTTTTTATTAAATAACATTTTTCTTATGTGTAGTGTTTCACTGAAGTACCACAGGAACTATAAAAGAAGCATTACCATCAATGTCTCTTGTATTTATTAGCAAACATCAGAAGTGGTAGAAGGAGCGTTAACGGTGTCAAAAGTGTTGGTTCTACTTTTGTTCTTGAGTTTCAACTCAAAAAACAGAAAACAAATAAATAAACATGTCAGATTTTTTCCCCCCAGTCTGACAGTAGTTTTCTGATGTGGCAGTTTTATTACTGTGTGGGAATATAAAGCTTTGCACCTGACATCCAGAGAGCAGTTTTTTTTTTCTGGTTATTTCTTTGGGATGTATTGTCTTCTTTGCAGGCTTACAACATAACTACAAAATTACTAGATTCTGCTAATCTTTTAGTAAAACAAACAAACAAACAAACAAACATAAAACCTTTGAAAATTCTGACAATAAGAACAGATGGCCCAAATATATGTATATGTATATACCAGCCCTAAAAAAGAATAAAATAAAAAGTGAATAAACCATACTCACATCAAAACCTAAAAATGATACTTTTACTTCTTTACTTTAAAGTTTAACACTTAGTTACTTGTTATAAATTAAATCTGTCT
>JARVGW010000427.1:3368519-3381181 GCA_031762495.1 Anablepsoides rubrolineatus | reverse complement strand
TGAGTTGGCTCCGTTGGTGGGGGAGGCTGCCGGTCAGACCTGGCAGACCCAAACATATAGTGAGGGTCTGCTGGGAATGTCTGGCGGAGTCTCCTGTCAGGCGGAGCTTTAACTCACCTCCGGGGGAACTTCGAACACGTTCAGGGGGAGGTGGGGGACATTGAGTCCGAGTGGGCCATGTTTCGTACCTCCATTGTCGAGGCGGCTTCCCTGAGCTCTTTAGTTGGCTTACACCACATTTTAGTTATAAATTAGCTTAACATTAACCTGTGTGTGTGTGTGTGTGTGTGTGTGTGTGAGGATATCTGGGAGATATCTTCAGAAAACATACTTTTCCGTTCGATGTGGAATTGTTCAAGTAAAGTTTAACTGTATGCTGAGTTGCCATTTCCCAAAACCAATAATGTATAATTTTGCTGCTTTTTAGACTTACTAATACAATAAAATACAACGCTCCTAAGACCAGTTGTAAACATCATGAAGCTGTTGTGATGATGTGCAGAAATGGGAGTGATGGAATCATTAGGAGGTTGTTAAAGACACAGAGACCAATTTCAAGGTGTTTAGAAATGTGTTTATACAAATGTGTTTATACAAATGTGTTTATACAAATGTGTTTATACAAATGTGTTTATAGAAATGATGTAAACTCAAATACAATTTTTATTTCTAAATATAAACAGTATTTTCATAACAACTGAAGGTGACACAGTTACTTGATTTTGGTACAGAATTTAACCAGATGCCTGAGAAACACATAATACTGGCCCTTTAACATATTTTCCTTACTGGTAATTCCTGTGGTCTCAATGAAAAGCTAACTTTGGCACAGCTTCCAAGAAAACTTTTCTCTCAAGGCCATTGGATCATATAGATGCCTGTAAAGCCTGTCCAAAAGAAGTTTTACCTGGTGAGAGAAGCTCTTTGTCTCAACTGACTGACTCTCTTTTGCTGTTTAAATCTGAAGATGAACATATGATTAGTTGCAATGGGTGGTTTTACAGCAGATATTAACAAATGTCAAGAAACTCACATTCAAAGCCACTCACACACACACACACAAACACACACACTGACACTGTTCTTCCACAAAACACTCCATAGAGTACTCATTATTTTTATGGTATGTTTTTCAAAGGCTAGTTTTGTTTGCACAGTGATACTTGTTTCAAATTCATCTTCCTCAGCTCAGTCGTGTAAGCACTTTCTGTACCCACACTTACAAACACACTGTATTACAAGGATTCCATGCACTGCTAACATAAGGAAATAAAGATATAAATAAGTACACTATGAGTTTCAGATGTGTATTATAGTGATCTAGCTTAATGTGCCACGAAACTCACATTTTGAATATGGTCTGCTTTTGTCAAATACAGTATTTACATGAAAAAATGTTAGCTTGGTAACAAATAGTAAACTATTCTTTATGGATCCTAAAACAGCAATGAGATAATTGATGGTGTGATTCTCCACTTATTTGATGTTAATTGTGAATGTTCTTGGGGAAATGACTCCACAGTGAATATTGACTAAAACCTGGGGCAATTTGTTTTAGATAACAAACATTTAATGTTAATGAGTACAAGTGAATATAAAACATCAAGATAAAAAGTTCTATTTTTTGTAATTTATTAATTTTACTTAACCTGGCAAATTCCTTTGAGATCACAGAACTCCTTTGCAAGAGAGGGCTGAAGGCAGCACAACACGGAAACCTTTAGATTGAGGGAAAAAGCTAGAGTACCTGGAGAAAACTCACAGAAGCTCAAGGAGATCCTGCTAACTCCAAATAGAAAGACCCCAGGTCTGAACCAGGGATCAAACCCAGGACCTGCTTGCTGTGAGGGAACAGTTTTAAAGCTGTTGTGCTGCTGTGTTTTGTGGTTTCTAAATGTTTTTCTTTTATTTGTTTCAAAATGTTGTATTGCTTTTGTAGGTTTTAGTGTTATTTCTCTTTTGAATTTTCAGTTTTATAGTATTTCACCCCAGTTTATGTTTTCATTTTTGTCAGTGTTTTCTGACATTTTGTTTCTGTTAACTTGTTTTCTTTATTATTTATTGTATCTCTCTGCATTTTTCTTTTTTTTTGTTTGTTTTTTGTGAGTGTGTGTATGTGTGCTTGGACACATATTTGGTACATCACGGGTACCATTTTCCAGAACAACACAGCTTTGTGGGGACCTAATACTCCTTATGTGTACCAAAGCCTGGATGCTGATTTTGGGTGGGTGGGTGGTGGTGGTGGTGGTGGTAGTGGGGGGGGGGGGGGTCAGGTTTGTAACCAAGGTGTGAATTGAGTTGAATCTATATTTAGGGTCAGGTATGTACGGAGGTGGTTAGGTTTAGGCTAAAGGGTCATAGAAATTACCTAAAAATGAATGGAATTCAATGCAAAGTCCCGACGAGGATAGAAGAAACAACATATGTGTGTGTACATGTTTTCATTACCTAGTGGAGATGATATTTGATCATTTTCTCAATACACACAACTTGGTAAGAACTCACTGTTCCTTATGGAGACAAAAGTCCAGTCCTCATTGGGGAAAATACTGCTGGTGAGTCAGAGGTTAGGGTTTGGACCAGGGTTTGAATTGAGTTTAGTCTAAATTTAAGGTCAGGTCTGTACTGGGGTGGTGTAGGGTTAGGGTAAAGGGTCATAGAAATGACTTGAAAATGAATGGAAATCAATGCAAAGTCCCCACAAGGATAGAAATAAAACCTGTCTGTGTACATTTATTCACTACCTGTTGGGGACAATTTTTGACCATGTTCCCTGGTGAGGACCCACTGTTCCTTATGGGGACAAAAACCATTGGTGGGTCAGGGGTTCGGTCTAGCACTAATTTAGTTTAGTTTAGGTTTAGGGTCAGAAATGTACCTGTGAGGTTAGTTTTAAGATAAGATAAGGTCTTTATTGTCATTGTACAGAGCACAATGAAATTACATTTCAGAACACCCATTCAGATAAAGACAGAACATAACAAACATAGGAGAACAGGTGCTCTGGGTCATGTAGTCATGGACCCCTGAACAAAACAAGGATCATCGTCATGAAGACATCATGAGGAGGAGCTACTCTTAAAAGAAAAACTAAAAACCACACAAGGAAAGATGAGAGGATAAAAAACAAAACATTATAATATGTCTGCAAAGTGACACACGATGGTGTTTAGAAAAAATGGGTTATAGGGTTAGGGGTCAGGGTTAGACTATAAAAAATAATTGGTAAATTAAGGAAAATCAATGCAAAGTCCCCATGAGGATAGAAAAACAAATGTGTGTGTGTCTTTACAACCTTAAGACCACCATAAGACTCATCTGACAACAATTTTAAAATAAAATCCACACAAGCAGCACTGAGTCCAAACATCTGATCAATTTAAATTGAAGACCAGCGTATTACTTAGTGTTGCATCGTTTCTCTCCATGCACCTTCATTTGAGGAATGAAGGAATCACACATTTGCATGCTCTAATTATTTTTACATCAGCTGGGTTAAAAGCATAAATATCTACAGTTTAATGCCTGGAAGTGGAACTAATGTGTTAATCAATGCTTGGAGTAAAAATTTTGAGCTCAAGTGTTGGGTTGCTTCAACCATAAATTTCATTATGTTGGATCCATTTATGAACATTTGCTTGGAGACAGGACGTTGATGCAGAGTTACTGAGTGCCATGAATAAAAACAAATTTTAAAGAGGCAACGCACCAAAGAGTTCACCACCACACTGGTATTGGGTCATAAATCTTTTTCAATTGAATAGGCACTCTTTTTGTTTCTCTTCCAAATTCATAAAGCCTCCTTTTTTTTTTTTAGCTCTGTTTCTATTTTGCAGACATTTTTATTTTTGGTTTTATGTTATAAACATATGTGTATTTTATTTTTATTAATGTTAACATTCAAAGAAAATTAGCATTTGGTTTATCTTAGGAAGTTTGCATGTATGCAGAGACATGCATTAAAAATAGCCATTTAAAGAAATCCCAGTTAGAAATGAAAAAGGTATGTGTCTAAAAAGCAATAGTTTTAGTTTTAAGTGCTCTAACTGATAGGCTTTCAGCCAGAATTGGAAGAATTTGTGGTTTTATGTCCCTCCCTAATGCCTTTACCCAGCAGATGCCCATTATTCAGCAGAAAAATGTTGCCTCAATAATGTCATCTGCTGACTCTTTTGCCAAATATTTGTTCATTTGCTTCCCCAATTAAATACAATAATGAACCCAGATGAAATATAGCCCCGCAGGAGTGAATGATTTCCCCATTTAGTGGAACACAAAATGGCCAAAGAAACAAATGACTTTTGCACCATTCGCACAAGCAAAGACAGCGGGATTCAAGTGTGAATTATGAGGAAATGTATAATTATATTAAAAAAAAAGGCTAACTAATTCAATTTAAAGTGGAGTCAATTATGGCCAATGGCAGAATCAAGCCTGTCATTACCAATGGAAACTGTGGTTATTTTGGTAAAGCCTCTGTCTGACAACATATGCTGGACAGTTTGAAGAATGAGTAACAAATTGCTCGCTTCCATCAGACTGCAACTGATCAAACGGATCGATTTTGAAAATATCACCACAGCCTCGAGATCTCCAAAATTGAGAGAAAGTGTCAACAGAGCTAAGAGAAGAAAGAAATTTCACAAACACTGGCACCTGATGTCAAAGCTGAAAAAAATAAAAGGAGGAAATCAATACTCTGACCTCAGGAGGGGCCACTGTCGTGTATGTGAAATACCAAATAGCAATCACCTTTACAAGCCTCCCGGAGGCTTATGACGGCATATTTGAGCAGAAACAACATATTACAGACCAGAGGTTATAGATGTTGTCTGGTTGTTTTGTGATCAGTTTGCAGAACTAATGATGTTTGTAATTCAATACTAGAAAGAGGGAAACCACAAATCTGTGCTTTTTAATTTATTTTGTTTGGTTCACATTATTTGGTTCTAAATGTTGAATCTAAAGCTGTGAAACTTTCCTGTTAGTAACTTTGTTTTTATCTTGACCAGTCATCTGTTAAACATGTTCATGCTCAATGGGGATTTTGGTTAATAAAAATAAAAAGTGATTGGGCAGCTAGCACCTAACCCTCAGTCAGATTTCTTTTACATAACAGTAACTGCCACACAAACACTTCCTTTACTCCATCATTGTTTCCAAATACAAACTATCTTGGCTACACTTAAGAGAATAAAATAACTTTCAGCATTGGGATTCATTCATATATAATATTTTGACAGGGATGCTTATGTTTATGTCAAGTTTATTGCATAAACTTGGCAATGTCTCATATGGGAATGTATCCAAGAAAATATAATTAAAAATGCATGCAAAAAAAAAAAAATGGAAAGAGGAAAGATATGCTTCGATAGGCATCTGAGGAAAAAGAAACAACAGGTTACAAGCTCATTATAATCTTATCAACAGCAAATCCAATTAAGCTAATTAAGGTCTGTTTGCAGCAGTATCTGTTTTAGGTAAAATGTTTCAATTTGACCTCAATTTTTCTTTTAAATTAACCTAAAACTAATATAAACTTAACTGCATTGGTTACAGAGCATACCAGCTGTGGTAGATGTGAAGACAAATCATTGTTATTTATGCATCTTCATATATGTGTCACAGCCTACTTTACATTCTTATCCGTTTACCGACCTCAGCTGGGAAGAAAGGTACAAACGTTTGACTTTTGTTCTTCTTCTGAACAAAATTGTACAGAGAATGACAAACCCACGCACCGCATGTTTGTGCCAAGCGTTGCTCGGCTGTTGTTGGCAGATGTGTCCACTGAAGCATAATGTGAGTTCAGCTGGAAACGATGACAAAAAATGTATTGACCCTTAACAACGGCTGGTCCACTCAAAGCAAAAACGCGTTTAAACGCTGATTGACCCTGAAAGAGAAAGGCTGGAGCTGGCTCCGTTCAACAGTGAGGATTATTCTGTCTCTGTTCAGTGGAGACATGTCTGGGCTGTTGGCCTTTTCCTGCCAACTCTTCTCCAACCTGAGTGATCTGAAATTACAGTAGACGAGAAAACCATGAGGAATTACAGTCTCGCCACATGTCTTTTTCATGTCAGAGTTGAAGACTTAGGCAGTGTGCAAATTGTAGACTACATGGGACCAGAATTTGTCCAGATGTTATGGTCTTATTTCTAGAGCACCCTGATTCATTGATCTGGAGGTGTAGGCTGTAAAAAACCTAGATAAAATAATGCATAATGCAGTTTTTATATGTAGTCTTGATATTTATTTTACTTTACTTGGATTTCTTTCTGCTGCACATGAAAAGTAAATGAATCACGTGATGTTATTCCAAAAATACTAAAAGCAGTAATAGAAACAAATCAAGGGGAGTGTGATGCAGTTGGTAGGGAAGCCGAGTCGGTGATCGGAAGATCGCCGGTTCGACTCCCAGGACCAACCAGCCTCACTTTGGGTCCCTGAGCAAGGCCCTTAACCCCTACAACTGCTCCCCGGGCGCTGTAATTGGCAGCCCACTGCTCCACATCTGTGGATGGGTCAAATGCAGAGAAACAATTTCCCCAGCTGGGGATCAATACAGTGAAAAAAATAAATAAATCACTAGCTACGTTTACATGGACATAAGTAATCGGATTAAACGGCCATTCGGAATAAAAATGTGTCATGTAAACATCCCATTGGGATTATTCTGACCCGATTCAGCTCGATCCAAATTAATTTGTAATTGGAACGTAAGTGATAATCCGAACGACGTGCATGTAAACACTTAATCTGATCATCTTATTCTGATTGTGGAAAACTGACCTGACTGTTCATGTCTGCTGATGTTCATGCAGCGGTTTCTGCTCTTTTGAGGAGGGAGGGACAGCAGCGCTGCAGCACAGAACTTTTCCTCCCGTTCTCTCGTTCAATAAAGAAGGAAGACACACAGCCTGTGCCGCTTCGCAAAAAAAAAAAAAAAAAGTCCGCCCGTCACCTGTAGCTAAATCAGAAAGTGCAGTGACGTCTCCACCATTATTAAAACCTGTCGCAGGTCCATTCTGAGCGCTCAGAAGCTGTTTGTTTATGTTCGTCACGGAAGTAGAACTTTTTTTCTGTGTTTTTTTTAAGGAAAAGTTAACAACTGCACATGTCAGTTGTTCTATTCAGAATAAAAGCCTGGTGCATGTAAACACTCGTCATGTTCGGATTGTGCGCATGTAAGCGATACATTCTGATTATTTAATCCAAATTCATTTCAATCCGTTTAAAGAATTTTGCGCATGTAAAAACATAGCTATTGTCTTTTCTTTGTAATGTGTCAAAAGCCCACATGCTAATTCCATTGTTCCTGTTTGTCATCAATGGACGGCCAAAAAAAAAAAAAAAGACAAGACAGACAAGAAAGGTCAGATCTCAACTCAAGATACAGGTTGAGACTCATCTCAGGCTTTGACAAAAAGGACCAGTCGGAGATCAAAAATTGGTTTTAGGCTTAGACAGATTTCGACAGCAGAGCAAGCTCAGCTCTGACAGAGAAACACGTTCGGTCTCATGCTTTAAAAGGGAGACATTTTGAGTAGCAGCCTGATAGTCAGCTACCTTTGACAGGTGATCTCTAAAGAAAGGACAAGCTCTTTCTCTGCAACCAGCTAATGGGCAGTTCAAGCAAGACTGACTCTTCAAAATGCTATTAGAATACCTTGCAAGACTGGAGAAAGAGAAAGAGAACCACAAAATGTTAACAATAAGTTGATCATTGTTATACATAATTATACGCATTGAATGTATGCTTTTCTCTTTTCACACTGAACAAAATAAAAAAAAGTTTCAAAAACTACAATTTACATGCACTGAGTGAAAGTATAAAACATAATTGGCCCAAAGGCGGTCCCCATGAGATCAGTTCCATGGAACATTTTTATTCCCAGAGCGTCATATCTTACCACCTTGATTGAAGTGAGAGGTAATGACACAGGAATATTGATTCACAACACATCTGCATTTTTCTAAAGGACGGGGCTGACTCTATTGATTGACCCTGTGCCTCACGG
The DNA here is from genome assembly GCA_031762495.1 of Anablepsoides rubrolineatus. Classification (NCBI taxonomy): domain Eukaryota; kingdom Metazoa; phylum Chordata; class Actinopteri; order Cyprinodontiformes; family Rivulidae; genus Anablepsoides; species Anablepsoides rubrolineatus. The sequence continues at coordinate 3,373,157 of JARVGW010000427.1, read as the reverse complement.
CTAATGTTAAGCGATGTACAGTCGTCAAGACCAAGCCAATCTCACAACATGAAAACCTGACAATAAAGAGACAGCAGCCACTGACTAAGCATTATTTAAATGAGACCCTTTTAGAACAAGCTGCTGTTGAAAATGATGCTTATATCAGAAAACTGCTGACAGATAAATATACACACAACCGATTAAATCATAAATATATATTCACATGACATCTGGTGGATTTTGCCGGGAAAATAATTAGTTTACACCATGGTTGGAAGTCTCCAAACTGTGTCCTTTTCTCCCCCCATTTCTGTGACTCTGTACATTTTGACGCTATTTTTATTTATTTATTTTTTCAAAGAATAACTATTGGAGCACAAAAAAGTGCTTTGACGATAATGAATTCCTAAATGTACTTTACTGCCTTTGCTACAAAATTGTCATGGCATGCAGGAATTAGCGGTGTTTGTGTGCATGTTTTTTATACTTTTTTTTTTCTTTCCTTGTGGGAGCCCTGCATTCATTTGAACTGTGTTTTGCATAACTGCCATCGCCTCAAGTCACTCCATCTGTGAAACTCAAGCAGCATGAACAAAGGAAGAAACGCAAGATTTTGGAGAGGAGAGAGAGAGTGAAAATGAAATGAGAGAGAAGAGTAGAAAATGGGCAAGAGGGAGATTGATAAGAAGCAAGAAGACTCTGGGAAAAAAAAAAAAAACTTGAAGAAGGGATTAGAGGCAGAGGGTATGTTTCAGCTGTAACCTTGGACTCATGTTCAACAAATGAGTAAATTAGGCGCGGCGCTTTATTTGTCAAGCGATACTGAAGTGCAGCAATTTGTTTGACCCTTATGTGTCCAGAACATCCACCGACTTCCATGTGACTCGTACCTGCGCAGGTCTTTGTGTGCGCACATGCCTGACTGGCCATATGTAATAGAATCCCCTTTTTAAAAGTCTCCTAACAAATCTCCACTGACTTTGCGCTGCCGAGACTCCAAAGTGACCTTGTTAGACTGCTGTAGTGTGACTGACTCACTGTGGTGGGTCTTACAGAACCATATCAACTGTAATAGCAGATTGCTGACGCACAAGTACCGAGGTGGGGCATGCCTTTAATCATCTCTTAACAAGAATACTGATGACATGTAGAGCAAAGTGTTATCTGTCCTGTATGCCTTCGTGTTCCTGAATAATTTAGATGGCACAGAGTAAGAGACATGAAACAAGCATATTCACCAGATTAGCACTTAATTAATAAACTTTAGGTGGTTTCAATATTTCAGCAAGCCTGCATTATTCAGTTTAAATATCTGCCCTAATTACTTCTCCCCAGGCTGATCTACGACTTTGTTTTTGTTCTCCCCGGGGGCTGCGTGCCTCTGGACCAGGTCTGCTATAAATAGGACTCTGTGGAGGCTCCATTCCAAGCTTTACCTTTTTCCCTTTGCTAATGATCTAACCTGTCCAAACATCACTTACACACAGATATGCACACATACACACAACACTGGAAGGAGCTTTGGTAAACATGCAGGTGTGAAAGCAATATGTGGAGCTTTATATAATGCACCTAAAACATATAAAATGTGATGGATTTCAATAAATAGCAAAAGTTGCCATACCAAATATTTTAACTGTTTAAGATTTTTTTTTTTCATCTTTTTCAAATAAGCAAAAACAAAAGAATCAACATTTCATAAGCATTAAATTGAAGTGGGGCACAGTGTGGTAATTTTATGCTGACACTACAGAAAAAGGTAGTGGTTATTAAAAACAAACAGAAAGAAGAAAAAAAAACTTTAAATACAACATTTAGAAATAATATCATTGTTGAAATAAAAAACAAAACAGATTATTTTTCATTTTTGGGATCATGATACAATTTATTGCTAATGTTGGTAAAACACCCTAACACCCTGGAACACGTGAAATTGTTTATAATGTGGTTTATTAACCCCTTAACCGAAAATACTATAAAACGCTTTAAAAAGTAATTAAATGAGAAAATTCACAAGCTATTTTATAGCTAATAATCTGAATTTTTAACTTCAGCAGCCATGTTGGTTTAAAGAAAAATGAAACTTAATTTGGAACGCAGTCGTTCCAGTGCTTGTTAACAGTTTCTTACAATAAATCTGACATTTAAGCACCAATGTGAAGTTAGCAGTATAAATTATCTATCTATTTTATAAAAGGGTTAGTGCTGCTGCTTTCTAAAACTCACCACTTTATGCTTGACTCCACAAAAACATGTTTTGAGTCAGAATGTTTAGTTTGAACCACCAGATGAAGACTATGATTGTTGGAGTCTTAGTTTTACATCTTAGAATCAAACATGTTTATGGGTAGCCATTGTGAGTTACTTAGATCACCTATGACTCCTATACTCTCTGATTAAGAATGGATATTAAAGCACACGTTATTTTTTTTATTCTTGTGGGAATTTTGCATTGACTTACGTTCATTTTCCAGTCATTTTTATAGCCTAACCCTGACCCTTTACCCTAAACCTAATACATACCTGACCCTAATCTAGCCTAAACTCAATTCACACCTTTTTCTTAAACCTACTCCCCCAAATTTAGTACCTGTACCAGTTGGGACCAAGCTTTAGTCCAGGATCATTGGGTCCCCACACACATGGAAGAGGAGATTGTAAAGCAACAGTTAACTCATGTCCATTTTAAGTCAATTCACCTCGAATCTACGCAGTAATTAAATAGCAAATGGCATTAAATCAACAAGTATAAGCAATTTGAATGTATTAACCCCCCCTAATAGTAATTCATTATTGAACCATGTTGATTGAATATATGAGAGTGAAGGGATAGCATATGGGTGAGCTCTGACATCATCTGCAATTCAGATCAAGAATGTGTGGTAAGCACATCAGCATCAATCACTGAGCATTTAGTTCACTGGTCTGTAGGAGAAAAGGCTGGTTCAATGTTTTCCCCCCTAATGGGAAAATGGTTCCATCTGAATTTGCCTTATAAATCATTGCCAGTGCCTCCAAACAGTCTGGTTTTAAAGCACCAGTACACTCACACTGCTCTTTATGATTCAGCATTTTGTTCTAGGTACTTAGCTGATTCCTTTTTTTAAGTGCACCACAACGTTTAATAGGAAAGTCAAAATGTTTCATGTAATGTGATTTCCCTGCATTTGCAAAGGAAAAGCCCTTACGTTTATGCACACAATCTAAAAAGTGTAATGCCATCATTATTGACACTAGTGGTGCACTCCCTTTTTCCTTTTCTTTGCTTTGATCTAGACATCTGTTTGAACGCGGTCTTCAAAAGTGGCATGTATTTGTTTTTCGTAGGGAGTTTGGAAAGGCTAATCCCCTCTGTCAGATGACATAGCTCCTTAGGTGTCCTTTTCTAATCAAGGTTTCATTTATTGTAAACCTTTCTTCACCAGGCAAGCAAGTAAAACATATTTTCCTCTATTGCTAAAACCATCTGGCATTGTGGGAACCATTTCAAGGTTGTGTATGCAATTTCACACCACAGTAAGCTAGAGAAGGACCCACACTCCACTCCCAAGTCTAGTTATCTGGATCAGAAAGCCACCTGAATAGGCAACTGCCTTGAAGCCAAAGGCGTTAGAGGTGGGTTTTTAAGTCAAAGTCAAGCATTTGTTTTGTGGTCATTTAAGTACATAGGGTCAAAACTGTTGGCTTTGTTTGGATGCTTTTATTGGATGCTTCAGTAATCTTTTTGAATTTTTTTTTTCAAAAGCTTTTCAAGCTACAATATGTGTGATAACATTTTTACCCATTCTTTTTATGACCGATCAATGAGTTTCACTATTCATCCAAACAGCAGACTGTACATTTCAAATATGCATTCATTTTTGGTGACTGCTGTTATCTGTGAAATGTTTATGACTGACTATCTGAATGTTGTCTTCTTACACTTCATTTAACTGGGATACAAATATGTACTGTATGTACTTTTTTAACCTGTATTAATTTACAAGGTTATCCCACAGTTTTTTGTTTCCATTTGTTTTAGCATTTGCCAACAACACTGTCTGCTATAAAATGTGTTTCAAAAGTTCTCTGATGCATGCCAGCAGCGGTGAAAAGCTTGTAACAGCTTTCAATTAGTTAAAAACAACATAGTTGGTGAAACTGTGATAAACCATTATAGTTCTGCTGTTGATCTGTGTTTGTTCAATAACTTGGACTTTTGCATGACTAGTTATAGATTTAATCTCTATTTTAACTATTACCATGGCCTTTAGAATGACTATATGTGGACTAAACATCATATACAGACATGTGCTCAGGAATGTTGATAAAATGAAGAGATAAATGTGACTTTTTAAGGCTGTTAACCTAATTTGCTAAGTTAAGTTACATTTAAGGTGGGATTACCAGACAACAGTCCTCAAACGATCCATGTCCTGAGTTTCAGCTTTAAATCTTAGGTAACTGAAAGTCACACTTAGCTAGATAACAGGAGGTTAATCTTATATGAAATGAGGGTCATACTTAGCTGTTTTGTGGAAGAACCTTTAAAAAGCTCTGTAGTTAGTCAGTTCATGCTGCTGACATTGTATGAGGTTGTACCTACAGTGGGTTGCAAAAGTATTCATACCCCTTGAACTTTTCCATATTTTGTCACATTACAACCACAAACATAAA
>JARVGW010000427.1:3334281-3362762 GCA_031762495.1 Anablepsoides rubrolineatus | reverse complement strand
ATATAGTTTTAAGATGTTCTACTCTGATAATGTATTCTTAGGTTGATTGCATCAAACAACAATCATTTTAATGTTAATGAGTCATGTACCAACTGATAGAGTAGTAGGACAACCAACAAAGATTATAAAAATATATATTTTGGGATAATAAAGTTACAAAAACACATTGTTTTTTGCTTCAACCTGGAACTTTCAGACAAGTGGTGCTGTGAGTAAGAGTTCAGGGCAGCTTTGAATCAACAGCAGTCAAGGTTTGTTTATGTGGTGCTCATTTTTCCAAATAACACAGAACCTTAACCTGTATTTATCTAACAGCCTAACAAGGTGTAAAGAGTTCCTCTTTAACAAGAGGGACTTTTTAACAGCAGCTAATGTCACAAACATTAGAAAAAAAAACACTTTTTTTTTATTCAGTAGTCTAGTTTTAGATTCATTATAAGCCTATCTTTATACAAACTGGCATAAAAGATGAGAAAACATATTTTGCATTTAGCCAATCAAACAGCTCTTCATTTTTGCATGTAACTTAGGATTTCTTCTTTTTTAAAAGAATGTAGTTACTTCTAAGTGTCTTTAAATATCCAAAAATGTACAATAACTTAAATTTAACATGAACAATGCCCCGGTTTTAAATAGTTAATCATTTGATGGACAGCATATGGTTTTCAAACTTGACGTTTTGACCATCATCTGTCATTTTGGAGAGTCATCTCCGTACGTTAAATTTTTGTTCCACCATGTCAACCTGACTGATCTTCAGAGCTTGAATGGACTCAGATCCACTAAACGTAAACCAAAACAGTGAGGTGCTCTGACAGAAGCCCACACTTCCTGAGATATAATATATCAACCCAGTTAATTTGTTCCTCTTTGCAATTTATAATATTCATCCATGCGGATGACTAACTTCACAGAACTCTTCCATTTTTCCAAGAAGCAATTACCTGACGTCCTAGTATCTGTCATGTTTCTGGCAGTAACGCATTAAACTAATTTTGGAACTGACCTTGATTGTAGGAGTCTCATGCATTTAGATGTAAAGAGACTGGCTCTTTACATATTTGTTAATGAGGTACCAACAGCTAATTATGCAAAACAGGTGTTGTAGTGGTAGACTGATCCATATGTTACTTGCATTTTGTTCTTTTCTATGATGTTGCAAAATCCCACTTAATCGAGCTGTGTGCTCATCAAGTAACTGGGAAAATTTCCAATGCATTGCAAGAGACACTTGTAAAGTAATTAGCAATGCACCATACTTACAAAATGCTATGATCTTTCAACAGTGGAATATAATATGGCAAAAAAATGTGTATTGTTGTACAACAGCAGTTTAATTTTAGGAATATGGATCACATCCAGTACTGTGGTAAAATAAAGCGTCCATAAAAGAAAACACAAAGCATGGAGCACCAATGGAGCCCAACATCAACAAGATTGATTACCATGAATTTTAGCAAATTGCTTCAATAATGGTGGTTCATGCATTTAGATCTAATTTATTTAGGAATCTTAAAATTCTATCAGGAATCTATGTAAAATAAAGGGTTACCTAAAAATTTATTATAGAAAAGTCAAACAAATCTTATAGGTGTTTGAATAAACACTATATTTCTAATTAAAGAACATAAAAATGTGAGTTTACATGCCATTGCTTATACCTAAATACTCAGCGACGTGCTCTGATTAATAAAAGCCATAAAGACACTATTTGGGCTTTGATGATAGGTGCTCACCAGTTTTTCACTCCTTCTCGATGTGTGAAGACCAAAGCTAATGACAGTACAGCAGTTAATACAAATTGGATGAATCATCAAACACTGAAAAAATGACTCTTTGCACATTAAAAATCCATATAAAGCATTCAGACAGGGGTTATAATCACTGCACCTGATCATTTACAACACTGGATTGCCAAAGCAGGCGGGTGCTTTTTACATTCCCCATTTAGACGAGTTAAAAGAACCACACAGACTTTAACAGTAACTGTGTGACTTAAATGCAGTGTAATGACAGTCTGAGACAATATTTGTGTACCATATATTTCAAAAAAGACCCATTACACTGACTTCTCTGAACAGAAATGATTCATTATCTACATATCTTAGATAGGGGTAGACATAAGAGCTTGGATTCTAGAATGCTTTTATCAAGATGAAGTTGACAGGATATCACAGACAACACATCTATGTACCTGTTATACCCTTCACATTTCCCTTTATACTTTCCTACTTAACCTTTGTCTACCTTCACCTCATGTGGTGTGCTCTGTGTTGAAGCATTGACTCTATAGAGATTACTTAAAGCTATTCTAAAAGGCCTTCTCCATTCATGCTGCTCCTAGTCTGGCTTTACCCCTAATTAGTGGCTGGCCTCTGTCTGCAGCATATTCTAACATTTGATCCCACTTTTTCATCACAATAACTTAATAGACGTGATGAATTCAGGAATACAGAAGATTTTATACAACACTTTAACAGGAGTGTTATATATGAAGCATTCAGAGTTTGGACTACAAGAACAACAAGGTTACTATATCACTAACTAATGCAGGTCAGTAAAACATTTAACAATTATTAAGCCTTGTAGTTTAAAGCATTTACTGAAACTTCCTTTGCCTTTTCTGTTAGTTAATTTGATTCCTGGGAATGCAGCCAGAGTCTATCAGTCTGGAACTGAGTGCACTCCATGAAAGATCTGACAACAGATCAATACTCAACATCCTTAAGGATGAGGCTGCTAAGACAAACTGAAGAAAAAAAAAGGTGCTCTGATACACAGGAAATGTGGGAATAACAAATCATGCTGGACAGAAAGACTAACAAGTCTACCATTATCGCTGAAAGAAAGATCAATGTGGATATCATACACTATGGGATATATTTTGAACAGAATCCAGCTAAATCCCATGGTTTAAAAAAACACTTAAGACACTGATTTTACACAGGACTGTCCATATAAACATTTTTAAGGAATACTGCTAACCCTAACCCTAACCCTATATGTAAATAAAAATGTAAGAGTAAAGGTGCTGGATTATTTTATTATAAAGTTCTTTAGAATATCTGTAAAACAGTTGTAAAGAACACATGCATTACAGGATATGGCAATATAAATGACAATCTTGTTATATGTAGAATTATGTACATTATTATTATTGTTTTAAAATAAGCCTAATGGTTATGATTGATAAATCATTGTTGTGATTTTTTGTTCAGGGCCCTCATCCTCCTCCTCCTCAGGCCAACTGTGAAAATGACACCTGGGTTGTGTGGGTCTGAGCCTTTGTGAAAGGAGTGAGGAGTGAAAGTTTTTTGTACCACTAAATAACGTTTTTTACTTGGATTTCATTGAAAGTCAACCGGAGAATATGTATGTTCATTTTTTTATTTTTTTGGGAAATAAAGGCAAATCATTTTGGTTGGAACTGGAAAACTTGTCCGAGTGCTTTTTTTATTTGGTGCATCGAGAACCTCCTTCTAGGCAATAAGAGTAGCCGAAAAACTTGGATCTCATTGTAAATATTTTATTTAGCTTTTGTAAAAACTGTCCAGTAAAATAGATAAAAATACAATTTAAACTATACGGATCCTTACCTGTTAGAAAGTGGTCACTGCAAACTCTTGCATTGTCTGTTTCTGCACATTGGAACATGGAAAAACTTTTATATTTCTCCTGATTAGAGCTGTTGCTACAACCGTACATAGCACAGAATTGAGCTATTTTGATGCTGAATCAATAGAAGGAAATGGGGCTGCACTTCGTCTGCATTTTGTGACATCATCAGCAACTAAGCAAAAGCTATGATATTGTTCGTCAAAAAGCTTCACATTGCTGATTAAGGATAGCAAATTAGATCTGCAAGTAAATATTATTTTTATTTAGATTCATTGACAATGTATGGGAATTTATTCATATATGCATCATTTAACCCACTGACATAGGTGGTAAAAGTAAAACCCATCACTTACATAAAGCCAAAAACTCTTTATATGTGTTTCTTACAAACATGTAAAATGTTTGTGGCAATAAATAAATGAGTTAATAATTAAATATGTTTTTGCACAAAGTTTTTTGCCTATTTTAAAACTAATTTTTTGGTATCTATCAATATATGATAGAATAAATGATGAAACCTATATGGATACTGTAAAGGCTAAAACAAAACACTATAACTGACAGTGGTTTAAAATGTGACTAACAGTGTTTGATGACCTGAAGTAGTCCCAGTATAGATTAGTGTCTTCTTTTATTTCATTTGTTTATTTATTTAATTTCAAAAACAATCCAGTGCTTACACTACAGTGTATGTTGATTTTTGATAAATAGATATGGTCAGTTGTGAAAATGCCCAGAAGTCCATCTGATGGGCGACAGAGCATGTGCAGTAATGTAATTAAAAGCAATATATTCACTGCAGCAAGAGTCCTAAAGACATATTGACTCTCCCATCTCTTTGAGGAGTCCCATAGGGAGCCTGCTATTCATTTAAAAAGTAATAGGTTTAATTAGTCATTATATCATAATGTGAGTGACTGTAATGAAACAGATATAATTATCATCTTTTATGAGATACTTGTGTTAATAATGCAAGTACAAAAGGGTCATCAGGCTTTATTTGAATGAGCATCAAATGTTCCACATGACAGCCAAACACATTTAAAGAAATGTAAAACCTTTGTAATCTCCAGAAAACACTACCTGAGGGACACTGAAATGAACCACTATGCATTTATTCTGACCCCTGATCAATTTTATCAGCAATTAAAATAGGCTTAGAGAACTCCGGCGAGATCTTCAACATTCTCTTATTCTGTTTTACCCGTAAAAGACGACATTGCTCCTTCGTGGAAAACAAAAACAATGATGAATGCACTCTATTTTCATAGGGAGGTGAACTGAGGAAGCTAATGACATTCAACAAATGAGCTCAATAATTGTTCATCGCAAAACCTTGCATTAGAAATTCACTCAGGCTAATTTGAGTTTTTGATGACTATTCTTTAAACAAGCATTATGTTTGATTATTTCTGAACCCTGCGCCTATAATCTGGGTTTGTAACAATCAGAGAGGAATCAATGAACTGGATTGAATGAACACAAACTGTGTGGTAGAGGTGCATTATGGCTGTTTTTGTTTTCAACTGAATATTTATGGTTATTGTCTGCAGGACAGCTAACCTCAACTTTACTCATTAACTCCAGTAATTGTTTGTTTATGGCCTGTAACAAGGCATGCACTGAATTATTTATCTTACAAAATAACTTCAGCTATGTCTTTTTTAACTCACTCAAAAGAAGCTTGTTGAATTAACTTTAGAAAATTAGCATCGTAACAAACATCCGTTCTAGGTGATGCTGGACAAGGTCAGTCAACTTGTTCCTCTTAATTTTTTTTTCTCCTTTCAATATTCCCTACAAAAAGCTATATTGGGAGCTTTAAGATGCAGTATTCAGATACATAACCATTTTATGTTCTCTTTAGTGAGTCATTGCAAAATCTAATAATAATAAAAGGGATGATAGGAATGAAAATCTCTTCACACATAAATTTCTTATAACAACCAAGCTCTGATGTGTCAAAACAAATCTCAGTATTTATATCTGCCCACAAAGCATTCCAAATGTTATGTGCAGATTTTCTTATGTTGGAGCTTCTAGAAGACAAGACCTTTAGCAACAACCTCCTCTCCTGTGAAACTACACTGCCTGGCCAAAAAAAAACTTACTACCTGGATTGAACTAAACAAATAGATACGAGCCTCCTATTGGATAATGACTGCATGGGTAATCATCTGTCAGCTGGCAACAAGTTATTTAACCCCAACTGGTGCAATGAGTTGCTTCTTATTTCTTAAACAACCATGTTAAAAAACACATCTCAGGATCATGGAAAAGATGTCAGTCTGTTTGAGAAGGGTCAAATCATTGGCATCAAGCAGAGAAAACATGTAAGGAGATTGCAGAAACCACTAAAATTGGGTTAAGAACTGTCCAACGCATGGGTGCCAAGTCGCCTTAGAAATGCTCACCGTTCATCCGTCCATCTGTCCGTCCATTACAATTTCAAACAGCTGCAACTTTGAATGGTGGTACTTATTGTTTTACACCTCAAATGATCTCTACACTTTATTTATATATTGTTATTGTCGTGCGGTCTGAACACCAACCTGATCCCCAAACCAAAAACAACCAGCTTGGTCGCCAAAGCTAATTTGAAACTGCAATAAACTGACAATTTAAGTACATATTTTGTGTGATGGTAGCCAAGAACAATCATCACATATTGAGTCTAAAAAATAAAGATGGCTTTCACAGCTAAAACCTAAAATTGACCAAATCAAAGCCATTTTTAGACATTATGCCGAAATTTGGGATGACGATTTTACAAAACAGTAAACATGAACTGTAAATTTTAAAATGGATGCCCTGTGGCAAGCCCTTTTTGTTTTGTTTATGCAGGAACTATTCTAGTTTTGGTTAGGCTTGCCCTGAACCATCCTTTGCCCTGCTCTGCTTTATGGGATCCTCTGTGATTTACAGAGCATCTTCCTTCTTAATTATCCCACCTTCATGCTTCATCACGATAGAAAAAGCTTGGTGACACTGTCTTGAACTTTATTGTTTCTACTTTTTATTATGTATTCCCAGTCTTTGTGTGTGCTTCTCAACTGTAGTTTCTGGCCACTCCTTTACAATGTTATGTTCTATTTCTGCCCTCCTCATGCCATTCTGTTCAGAATGCACATTACATTAGAAGAAAGCCACGATAATGTGGTCAGAATTAAGATTGCCCTCATTATTCCTGTGGTGACCAACTTGGTAAAACTTGGTAGCTTCATTGGTTTTACTTTGTGACAGTGAAAAAGAGAAAAAAAACTTCTCATTTTGTCAAATATGGATAAAATCTATCTTTGACTTTTATGATCCATAATAGTGCATCATCCAGCAGCTGTGCTCATATTGCCAAAACCTGACGTTTTTTATTGTTACTTCATGTTGCCTTACAGTCAGTTCACTATGCTTTCATGTATAGTTTGCCTCACATGAGAATGCACGGCTCTAGTTTCCCGCTCCTCTATTGCTGAGCACAGGGGCAAGCAATTAAACTCTACATTGGAGTGAGGTCATCTCTGTTTATAACAGAAGCACAACAGATAAAGACCAGCTGCAAGGCCATATAAACAAGACGTGCCACAAGATGTTTGCTGCCTGTTAGGAGGCAGCTATCAGCACATGGGGGGGATCAGGAGAGCCTCACCCCCTTCTCACATCTCCATGAACAATACAGATTAACCTGAACATCACCCTCAGCCGATTAAAGGGCTCTGGAGGGCTCTGCTGCTATTTTACAGAGTGACTGCTCTGGAGGAAGGTAAACCAAAGGGCAACATTTTGAAAGCCTAAATAATGAAGAGTGAACCTGTGGCCTTTTTATTACTGCTCTTGTGATTGCTTGGAGATGTCATGCAACACATCTGTGGGTGCCTCCATCCATTATCTAACATCAAGATTGGGCCAATTTGGATCCAATCTTTCTTGTGGGGCTTTGACTTATTCTGTGCTCAGCTGGGAGGATATGTTCATGCTAAAAACAAAAGCTTTATATTCTTCACCAGTTACATAGAGTTCACTAATGCATAATGCATCACCACACTTCTGTGTTTTTGGACATTGTAAAAAATGTCCAAATAAAAAATATATTTTGTTTACTTGTTTATTCTGTATCACTGTATTATTTATTGGACCACAATGAAAATAAGTGTTCTCACTTTATTGTGTCATCCAAATACTACTAATGGATGCACTATGTGTGTACATGCAACATTACCAAGTTCAAGTACTTGTTAAATTTGACTTTTTCTTTGTGGGGAACAAACTCCTGCATTTATGCTTATTCATGGTTACAGTTTTGTTTTTTGTTTTTTCTCCTTGTGTTGTATTTTTTTTGCAATTGAACATGTTGAGAATAGTAAAACGATGTATTAAATAATACAATTATTAAATAAAACATATGGTTACAAGGCATTTTTAAAAAATGAAATACCCCTCATATCCTAAAAAAAACATCAAATAATATAGAGAACATATTATTATTATTAATTTTTTTCTTTTTTTTTCAAAATCAGTGTGAAAAAACAAAGTGCCAGTCTTCTGCAGGCTGGCTGCTTTTAGGTAAGCTGCAGGATGTGTCATGCTGGCCCATAGCTGTTTAGCTCATGGGTAGTAAACTACTTGGGCCAAATCACACAACAGGGGACTTCACAGCTACACTCCGTACAGCTGCTACGGCTCCACAGTCAATCCCATTACAGCTTCCATAACGGATATTTTCTTAGCTTTACCATGAAATAAAAATATTAAAAAAAGATATACATGGCTTTTAGTCAGATATTTTACAAACACTAATAACATGATTCATTTAATTCTTAGCTAGTGACAACTAAAGTATTACTCAATAAATAACTGTTTTGCATTGTAGAATCAATGCATTTGGAGCAATAATTATTAAAAAAAACATGTCATATTCTGTGTTTTATAGCTTATATTAATGGATTTTTGGTGGATTTTCTCCTGTGCCAAATTGCTGTGGAATTGGTTGCACCTAAGGATGGAGAAAGGTGAAGCAGAGTGTTACATTGGTAACAAGCAGTGAAATGAAAAACTGTGTCAGGGATTAGTACAATTTTAACTAGCCTGCTTGCTCAAAGAATTGCATGTGTATTTTTCTTTTTTCTTGTAACGGTCATGAGAAACTTTCATTTAGTTTAGACTTGAAATCAGTGTGAACATATTTTGCAAAGTGATTTGTTTTATCCTTAAAGGAAAAACAAAAGTTACAAAGTCTCTGTTAACAATAATACAGTGTTAATTAAAGTCAGATTTTGTTAAACCTAAAGACATTCCCACAATAATCAAGGAATATTATAAAATTTTCAAACAGGTTTCTTTACCTTTTTTAGAGACATATTTTTACATACATTCATTTATTGTTATTTTTAATAAATGCCACCAGGAATCTGAATTTCATTTTAAGTTCTCGTTATGATAATGTGTATGGCATTAGCTTAGATTCCACAAAGTCAAATTAGAATTTCAAATAATTTGTTTTATGATCAATATTTTTTTAATGTAGTATATCTGGTGGCCTACCAGCTTACATAAACTCCTCAGAGACATAAAAGTACTATATATACTGTTTATGTACATTCCCATTGTTGTTGGTTGCAAGCTAAATACAAGTGCAGCTTGTTCAGCAGCCCATGCTGACATGGTTTACAATGCACCATCAAATCTAACATCCAGGCATTATGAGTTAAGTAAAAAATGTAAAGATCTGCACCATCAACCAGTAAAGCAGCACACTGAATTCATTCAGGTTATTACAGCTCACATAGGTATAAAAACAGGAGGGAAAAACCTTAAATACTGAATACTTTTCTTAAATGCACTCACAAAGTAAAATACAGAAATGATATGTGTATATTATTGTGTATAATAAAATAAATAAATACACAACAGCTAAATTATATAACTTGAATTGCATAAAAAGGAACAACAAACAAAAACAGAATAAGGAAATGACATGATAACTGGCAGATAACATGCATGGTAACTAATAGAAAAGACCATGTGAAAACTAGCAGATAAACAGTAGGATAGATTGAAAACTTAATGAGAACCAGGAGATATAAGGACTGAAGGAGACGAGGAACAAGATGTGACTGGTTTGATTAGTGACTGAGGAACAGGTGTGTTAGAAGCACAGGTGAGAAGCAGGACTGATGAATCAAAGGAGATGGAGAAGGACACATTGGAAAACAAAACAAACACAAGAAATCTCAAATCAACAAGGAGGTATCTGAAAAACACACAAGGAATAAAAATAAACTCAATCCAAAACAATAAAAAAAAACAATTAATTACAAATATATTTACTTTTATTTACTTTTTATATTCCCTTTCACTCTTTAACTCTACCTTGGCCACTTTATCACTGGTTTTTAAATTGCACAACGCTGACAATATTGTTTTCTGGTCACTTTTTTTTTTCACTGGATCTAATTGCATTACTCCAAATATATTAAATATGTTTATATGTTTTACATTTCTTTTATTTTTATTATATTTTTATTATATATTTTTACTTTTTTACCGTTGTATTTTTCTTCATTGTTATATTTGATACCTATTGCACCTTTACACTGAAGCAAATTCCTAGTCTGTGAACCCTGTTTATTGACAATGACAATAAAACTGATTCTGATTCTTTGTAAAACAAAGAAAGCTACTTAAATAACAATGAATATAAAAATAGATTTCTCATGTCTTCTGAATGATGAAGCTTCATTGCCATGGTAGTTTAATTAAAAATAGACATCACCTTTTTAAAAAAGTAATTTCTTGATTGGAATTAAAAATAACTCAAGTTCAGGTTTGGGGTTTGTTGTAATTCGATGATATTTGATGCAAAACACGAGTTACTGAAACACAACAGATTCCCATCATTGTTCCTGTTGCTCTAAGTTTAAAATGAAGCTGTGGAGGCAGTCATGAGGAAGTTTGAAAATAGACAAAAAAGAAACACAAATATTCTGTGTGATTGTGCTTTCTAGTTTGTTTTTTTTTTTATCTTATTTTAGGGAACAATAACTACAACATATGTATTTGCAGTACAATTGCATCACATAAAATCCATGAATAAAAACATTATTGTTTATATTTTATTTTTCACTGTTAACTAAAGCACCTATTTGCATGGACACCAACTGGTGCAGCACACCTGGGGGGAGAGAAAAAAACAGGATTTTTACTTAAATCCATTCTCTGCTCCCACCTGTGACCATTCATCCACCAACCTTATTTACCCTTTTCTTATATCTTGCTGTAATTTTGTTTTCATTTATGACATGATTGTATAATTTTCATAAAACAAACAAACTGATGAAAAAGTGCCATAGTTGTTCCTTTAAACCCACTACTGCTACTAATACTATTTTAATATAACTATTATTATTACTAATGATAATAATAGTCTATGTTCTGTGCTTCATGTCTGTTGAGCCTAAAAAGCTTAGCTGAGCATCATGACATGACCATGATTGCAACTTGAAATAAATTGTGTGTGCGTGTGTGTGTGTGTGTGTGTGGATGTGTGCATTTGAAAACCTGAAGATAGAATCTGCCATGGTGAGTCTCCAAGGAGAATACTGTTGTAGGGAATGATTTATGAGAATCAAAACACATATCAGGGAAGGATATATATATTCCTCTCTAAAAAAAATAAATAAAATAAGCAGGGGTTGACCTCCAGTGTGTTTTTTGTTCACAATGTGGCATTTAAGTTAGGATGCATTTACCCCAAACCTGTAAAAATCTTGAGTGCAAATGGCTGCAAGATGTTATTTCTTGTCACTCTGCATCAACTGAAATATGTAGTTGCAGATTGGAACACATTTAAAAAAAATGGTTTTGCTCTCTCTTGGGTTTCATCTGAAGACAGAATCACCACAAGAAAAACATGAATATTGATGCTGTTTCATTTTCAATACAAGAGCTGGCAGTACAGATGCAGCCATTACAAAATCCCACCTATTTTTATAGAGACACTGCTGCACTGTTGCTCAAGGGAAAATTCTTTTTTGTCTTTTTTTTAAGCTGTCAAAATGTACCAGAGACAATAGCAATGAGTTGAAATAAGAACAAGTGATTTGTGTTGCAGTGCCCTTGTTCAGATTTGAAGAAACAGTTGTTAAAGCTGCATGATGGGGGTCTGAGCTTGTGCTGAAGAAAAAAAAAAAAATTAGTCATTTAATATTTACGTAGTAGAATCTTAAAAATAATCTTACTTTTATTTAATAGTTTTTTATGAAATATGAAAAATACACATTTATTCACATAAATTAAAAACATAACTCCACTTTCTTCTATGTCTGGTCATGCTTAGAAACCAAATACAAGTAGTAAATTTTTTATGTAGGCAATTTATAACTATAGACATTGTTAAATAATTATTATACAAGACATATGATGCTTCACATTTAAATCATTCAGCTGGGGTCTATAAAGTGGAACTGCAATGCTATGATCTCAATTTTTCCAGCCCCAAGCGTTAATACTTGGTGCTTATTGTTATAGTATTCTCCAAAAAAGACATTTGGCAGAACACTTTCTATTTTACAACTTATGAAATGTCAACATATTCTCACTCCCAAATTGACGCTTTTTCCAAGTGTCCCTCTGCATCTTATTTTGACGCATCGGGTAACCCCTTTCGGTTATTGACGCACCAGGCATTTCCGGGTTCTCTCTGCGTCTCGTTTTGAGTTTGGGGTCCGTGGTTAACATTAGGGATCAAGGTTCATGGTTAATTTTAGGTTGTGGGGTCAGGGAATTTCCTACACTTCCTAAAAATGGTTAATTTTAGGGATCAGGGTTAATGGTTAATTTTAGGTACTAGGATCAGGGACAGGATGTCTAGAGGGAATAAAGATAATTTTAGGCTTTGGGACGGTAAGATTTGTGCATTTTCTACAATTTCTGAAAGTATGAAAACAGATTCCGCCCCATCTCATCAATAACTGACGCGATGGGGGTACCCGATGCGTCAAAACCGGACGCAAGAGGGAACATTGGACAAGCGACAATATGTGACGAGTTGGGAGTGAGAACGGGTTGGAAATGTTGGAAATAGGAGAGCAAAAGCTTGATGAACAAACTGAAGGGTGCGCAGCGTTTAAATCCGGTGGTACACGACCACATGCCGGGAGCTATACAGGGGTGGGCGACGGGGGGCTGGTGCAATTGCGTGACAGTTGGCGCGCACACACCCGCACACCCTGTTCAACGTGTCATAACCAGGCTTCAACATCATATCTGGGAAATGTCTGTAAATTTTCATCCAAACTCTCAGGCTTTTTTATCTCTTGCAAATGTGCCACATAAATTAAACAGACGGTTAGTAATTTATTTATTACCGGGGGTCCGCAGATAACGCTTCTCCTGTGTGAAGGGCTTTACATGTTGAAAACTATTTATTTGGTTTTGAAACCTTGTTTCATATTGTCCACAAAAAAAAAAGGGGGGGGGGGCACAGTTTAAAATCATTACTCTGAAATCTTTAAAAAAAAAAAAAAGGTTTTTGTATCTAAATGTTTTAGATGCCATTGTGCATTTCTCAGTCGGATCAATGAGCTGTATCTGATCAGCTCTTTACCTCACTTGACCTGCTCCTCCATCAGTGGCTGCAGAACAGACTTATTTAAAGGCTATTTTACAAGTTTATTAACATCTTTACGTCATGAAGTGGGAACTGATGGAATTATTTAGGACCTGAGTCCTTCAAACATTTACATGCTGCTCAGTTGGAGTGCAGTCAGAAAAAGCAGAACTGAATGAAAAGAAGGGAAACATTTGGTCTCTATAGTGGGTCTTATTGATCTGAACCTCTGAGAGTTTCTGATGACTGAGTATTCATGTCCCAGTCTTTTCTCTGAAGGAAGGATCGTGACACGAATGCCAGTCGCACAGAGTAAACAGTTGTGTTTTCTAATGCATTAATCCCTCTTTGTTGAAAGCTGCTTCAAAAAGTTCTGAGAAGACAGTTGTCCCTTTTCATCTAGAAGTAATTCTCAGTGTTCGTGTCCTTCAATAGTGCCAATAGTGTTAAACCTGAAACAAGAAACTGGAAACCTTGATCTTATTTTAGTAGAACGACTTTGCAATGTTTCTGCTGACCGCATAACGTATGACAGGAAATAAAACATCTTTAATTTCCAATAAATATTGTTTAAAAGCTATTCACCAGCACACTCCATTAAGCTTTATGGGCCTTCACAACAACACGGTGAGGCAAACAAAGGTAAGCAAGATGGTTTTGTTGTTATTTGGAACAGCAGCTCCTAGTGTTTTGCCATAGTTTTTGAATAATAATATTTTCATTAAAATACTTGGTGAGACGTCGGGCTGCAGTCAGATCACAAAGCAGTGAATGGATGTTTGAATGGGTTCAGCAACAGAAACAAAAGGGTTTTCTGCTATGTGAAAACACTTTTTTTAATATATATACTCAAAGGAAACTGCATTTTTTCAGTTTGCAATTTGCAAAAACAGCTTATCTAAATAAATGAATGACTGGAACTAGAATCTAGAAAAAGCGCTGCAGTGTTATATTCTGTATTAAAAAGAAAGAATTTAATTTAAAATGATTTATGTTGGTTCCATGGTGAAGCGGCGATCTGCTCAGACCTCTTCTCTCACGTTAGGTCCAGAAAACGAAGACTGTAAAACTACAGATGGTAAACTCACACAGTTATATGATCATTCTTTTCACCTACATCCTATTATTCTTTGCAAAGCCACTCCGAATTGTCATAAAAATCACTCATTTAAGACGTTGAACCAGCACTAATCTGCTTTTTCAGGTTGACAGCCTCGCAGAATGTTCCCGTGAATAATCAGCGGAACACTGCAACTGCTTTTAGTTTAAAATCAACAGCTATCTCAGAGCCATGGCCTCATTATGTGTTCAAATCACAGTTCATAATGGAAGACTAAATTTACCAAGTAATTATTGGTAGTTCCACTTCATGTCATGTAATGTGTTTTGTTATTATTCCTTGTGACTGGGGTTTCACTGCAGCAGTCTGCAAAAAGCATTGCAGACATTGTGAAATATGTTAACACTTATAATGTATAAATGTGTGTCTATATACCTTTAAACATAAACACTGCATTAAAAACAAACTTTTCTTTCTTATGTTTTCATCATAATTCATGTCAATATATGTCTAGACAATTTGCTCCTTGTTGCTGCTATCTAAATATGTTTTTAAGTAAATATTAAGTTAGCATTTGTTAATCTTTGCCGCTTTAACATGCTGAACCAAAAAAAGATGTGGGTCTTAAATTTGTTTTCTCAATCTATCTTAATGGTTTTATCATTCACTGGTCATTATTGTAAAACACCAAATATGCACAAAACGTGGGAGGCTGGGAAATTTAGCAATTTCAAAGCAGAAGTGGTCCAGGAACTTTGCCAAGAATTTTCTTGTAATCAGTTTCGACTCTATTGCACCATCTGTTAAAGTCGAATGTAATTATCTCTACAATTACCTGTGCATATAATCAGTGTTCTTCATTCCACAAAGCCGTATTTACTACACAATGCGTTATTTTCTTCAATATTAGCATTGCACACCTGTAAAGTGTGGTCAGGGGGAAAACGGAGACTCTAAAGATTTGTTTTGAAGATGAGAATACTTTATTTAATTTCTGCAAACTCTCATTGGAACTTCAAAAGTTTGAAAACATTTTTTTTCCTAATTATAATCCATATTAAACTAAAGATAAGCTCAAATCCCCAAACACGTTTTGGAATAGAAAGAAAGAACTCAAAAAGTTTTCTATTCTTAGAACTGTTTTTAAATCAGTTTATGAAAGTTTAATAATAACTTGTTTCACACTAAAATTACATCCCGTTTAATAAAACCTTGACAAAATCTACCATCAGTAATAAAGCTAATTTATTAAAAAGTCAGAATTGAAAATATTGTTTTTTGTTTTATTTGATGAGTTTGACAGATTAAATATCGTCACAACTGTTTTTTGTTTTGTTTTCAGTTATTATTATTATTATAATAATATAATACTATTGGCACAATAACATTGCAGGTAATATATTCATGTTTATTGACTTTATTCTAAAAGGTTTGTATTAAACTATACGTTAATCTGACAATATTACCAGTGAAGTCAGAAAAAAAAATAATGAGAAAAAAAAAATCAACTTGTGATTTGATGAAATGATGATAAACATTTATTGGAACATGACATCTGACGGAAATATCAATCATTCTCAGGAAATATAATAACTTCCACTAAATTAGAGAGACTTTGAAAATTCTTTCAGATGTCTTTGCAGAACTTTTTTTTTAAATTTGATGAAGCCCGGATGACATCCTTTCAATATCATCTCACTTTATCTTTGCTCATACTGTAAGATTTCAACCCTAAACCCACCAGTGGAGACGATCCCATTGACAGTCAGCTGGTGTGCTGCTGGCTTGTGCTAGGTCTTGGCAGATGCATGAGATGGTGAAGGGCTCTCACTGAGGTGATTAATCAGGGCTGACATTTGGATGGAAATGAGTTAAGTTAGATGGCTCATCTAAGTAATAAAAGTGCCGCAGAGCTATTGTCCGGGATCTAACTCGCAGGATGTATTGCAGAAAAGGCAAAGAAATGCTTACTATTTCACATAGTGTGATTGAAAAAAAATGACAGAAAATAACTCTATTTTATATTAAAAATGTGCACCAATAAAAAAAAGAAAAAAAAAAAAGGTTACTGGATGAGAAATCTTACCTGACATCTAATTATCTAAATCAATTTAGGCAAGTTTTGATTTACTGGATTGAAAAAAAAACCATAATTTGTCAAAACAAAGGAAACAACACTGACAATCCCCTTTAAGCGAGTGAGCTGTAATAGAGTTAGATGAACACATCAGATCATCTGGGACCTATCAGTCACGTTTCTGTGGCCCAATAAAAATCATTATATTTTACTTGATTACAGCATGCAATTACAAAACAGTCTATAGATCGTAGTGGTATTGTTTCATTATATTCACATTGTTCAATGCCACAACCTGAATCTCAGTCCAGTGTTGCATTAATCAATTTCTGTTTGTGTTTTCCAACATTCTTTAAAGATTCTCAATGGGATTAAATTATGATCTTTATGTAATCCATGTGTATAAAAAAATATAAAATCTGTGATGCTTCAGGTCACTCATTGCAAAGAGTTCAATAAATCCATGGGTAGACATGCAGTGTGAGACTCTTTCTGTCATTTTCGCACCTGTTCATTTACTTAACGAGAAGCTGTTCGTTGCATCACTTAATTTGTTGGAACACGTTGGTTCTTGCTATATTTATTTATTTGCTGCTATTACCTTTTTAATTGGCACTATATGTTATTCAAAAAAATCCTGATCTAAATGTATTGCATGCAATTTACACTTATGAATAAATGTAAAATATTCAAAACTAGATACTGCATAGCGGCAGCATATTTGACCCCCTCATGTACGCAAAGCACCGATGCAATAGAACTCACCAGAACAGATTTACCGTCTTGGGTGGGGGTCCGAGGGGGTGGGTGGACTCATTAGTGAACCTGATGGATAGCCCTTCATCAGAACTAAAAATAATAAAAAATCTGAAGATCCTATGTTGAATAATTTTTGAGTTATAAGCATTTTATATGTCCAAACACCTCCTTTTTAGATAGAGCCCCCTCCTCAAATATGGAGTCATGAAACTGTTGGCATATCTACATTCCTGCCAAATTTTATGTTGATTGGCGCTGCTCTTTTTGTGACATGGTTGACCAAATGTAACTGAAAAAAATATAATTAATTAATTAATTAATAGTACAAAAACAATATGACCCCTGCTTTGCGTGTGCGGGCATTCATGCCTCAAGACACAAAGGACCCTCCATATGTTCTTTATTAAAAAAGACCAGTTGGAGAGTTGACAATAAAATCATTTTTTACTCAGTGCTGACTTCTGCAGATCAGACTGAAATAATAGTCTTGGTGACCTTTTTTTCTATTAATACCTTTGCCTCCAACAGTCATTATCCTAACATGCAGGGTCAGAAGTATGTAAAACATGAGCAAATAGCAATCATATTTCCTAAAATCAGTTCAAGTGCATAAATGCCAAGCTAGTTTGGGCACAATTTGCAGCCACAGGAACTTAGAATTGGTTTTTCATGGCCAAAATAAATATAAATGTAATTTAAAACCCATACTGCACCTAAGATTATTACCTCATATTGTGCATTTTTTATTTAATATATGTGAACCATCACATTGAAACGAGTATTAAGTCTAAAAATGGGATATGGAGAAATAGGCAAATATAGTGTTTTAATTAAAACATTTGCAAAAATTGCATTTTGTCAAAACATAATCAAGAAATGTCTTACTAATGTATCATTTGAATGAATTGTTTGAAATACAATCATAAAACAAAATTTTGAAGCACTTTTTTGAGCATTAGCAACAAAAAAACTGATTTTGAGCAAAAATGCCTTAAAATTTTGAAATTTTTCCTGTGAGCTAGTAATGTTTTGCTTTCTTTCCAACTGGGAAATCTCAATATTTAAATATAATTTGAGGTTTCTACTTTATATTGACATCAAAAATTCCTCATTAAAATTACATAAAATTAGGGTTCAGACCAAAAATGTATGTGTTATCCTAACCAACAAGACAATTTAAGTCATAAATATGGATTTACTTATTATATCAGAATGATCCAGATATCAAAATGTAGCTTTTAAAGCCAAAAATCTGAAAATGTAGTTAGGTCATTTTGACAAAAAAATGACTTAATCCTTATTTTGATATGATGGGTCACATATTATAGTTAATTTATTTGACACCAACTCACAACAAAATTAAAATATTAAGATAAAAACATTTCACAAGGGCTTTATAACACAATATTGACTTTGTATCAGTCTGAGGCCCTCAGGGTTGTTGTGTTTGATCAGTCCAGAGTACATGAAACAAGATCAATGCATACATTAAGGCCCTGCCACACTATGAGGTTTTAGGCAACTTATGCCAACTTATAAAAATTTTAATACACATCTACCTTGAAGATAGAATAAAAAAAAAAATCAACTGAAAGCATAGACATGTACATACTGTAATGTTAACAAATTGATCAAATATATAACTTTTGTTTGTAATTTTAGACAAACAATTTTCATAAGTTGGGATAAGTTGTCTAAACAGTTATAGTGTTTTAAGTCTTACGTTATAGAAAATCTGTCAAAAGTTTCAAATTGGAACAAGGACCCAAAACAGGAAGATGTATAAACTTGGAAAACAAAATGAACTTTATGGACGGATCCATTAAGGTTCTTAAAGTTTTGACACACAAACTGGAAAAGTAACTAAATCTAAATCCACAAACACCGTCTCTGGATCAGCAAAGATACAAGAAACATGCAGCCGCGTGCGTCAAGTATAACTATAAATTCATAATGCATGCTATTCAATAAACTGATGTGTTATAATTCATACAGTCACACCTACAATGTAGAGCTCATAAAATATGTACACTAGATTCAAGTTATTTATTTTTTTAAAGAAAAAAAAATGCATTCCATGCTTTCCAATTATGACTTTTTATGTGAGATGAGATATGTTTTTCTATTCACCAAACTGTAGTTGGTTTTGGAGACGACATCTTGCACTATCTTGATTTATGGAACATAGCAAATGCACAGCCTTATTACTATGGGGAACGCTGGCACAGTTTGAATAATTGCTTGCTTCTGTATCTTTTTTTATACATAATTGGAGTATTTTTTATCAACTGGATTCATTTTACTTCTGTGTGCAGAGGCTAAGTGTCTGCAAACATGTCTGCTTTTTATTTGTTCTGATTTGGGAGGTAGATTCACACATTTTATGTGTTTTTGCAGACTTAACACGTGCAGATTGTTTGAGACAAATTTTAAAGTTGACAAAATGTTGGGAGCACACATTACTTATTGATGAAGTTTTCTTGTTATTGCAACGCTGAGATTCATTTATTATCTAATTTCAAAACCATGTCTGTAACACTTTAAGGACTTTCAGTGACCAACAAATCTGTGGGAGGAAATAGCTCAGATTCTGGGTAAGATAGTCCTTTTATTTTTTTTTATTTTGTTGTTTTAAAGCTAAAATGCAAACTATCTCATCCTCTTCATCCTTGACATCATGACTGAAATTGTGAGAAATTAAAGAATATGTCAGGCGGTCAGTACGCTCGGGTATAAAGTCCCAAAAATTTCAAAATCTGGTTACACACCATTTTTTGTATCAGTATTATCTAAGCATTCAACTAAATCTTGATAGCATGAACTCAGCATTAACAATGGAGATTTGACCATGCACAAATTTCATGACTAATGACCATTAAGCAACATTTTAGCTGAGACAATAGTTTGCGTGTACAATTCTTTTTGTTTCAATGTGAGTCATTTGATTTGAACATAATGTCTTAGAGCAGCAGCTATAATGAAACTTTACCTGTTTTCATTTCCTATTTAGGCGCCAATAGTAGCAGTGAAAATTGTGGTTTCCTCTGCTTGATCGCCTCATTAAAGAGCCATAAAGCAGTTTGACACTCACGGGATGCCAATCCATCACAGCCAGGCCACTTCTGATGGGAGGAAACCTCAAGGGGAGGCATGTTGCAACGGCTGGGAGCAAGGAAAAATAAATAAATTTATAAATAAAAAAAAATAAAAAAAGTCTATGTCAAACCAAGCTGTCGTCTGGTGAGCTGAGATGCCAACACCCCTGAGGCAGCAGGGCTGGATCCAGATCCAGTAACCGCCTAACATGTCCCACAAACTCATGAGCGAGGCAATTAGCAGGAGCCCCTGTGGATAGCCCATTCCTCTCCCAGTGATTATTTCTCTCACCCCCCACTTCCAGCTCCTCTGCCCAACTTCTTCTTTCGTCATTGCTTTCCTTAAAATTCCCCTGCTTGATCACCCGTCTTGTGTTTCTGTTCTCAACACATTTCAGTGCAGCAGTGGTGGTCTTCTCAAGCAGCTGTGCACCCTGTTTGCACTAAAAAGCCATGCTCTGAATGACTGAAAAGACCTCTGAAAACATGGCAAATTTATTCAGTTATTTTCACTTTAGATTGTACATAATATTTCATTTAGGAGAGAAGGCCCTTTTTAACCGAATAAAATAAAAAAAGATGGATGACTTTTATGTCACGCCTTAGCAGCAAATGCAGTTCTTCAAATAATAAAATTGGCAAAAGAGTTTGTTATTTTTCTTTCAGCTGCTCCTGTCAGAGGGCTTCTCCATTGCGAGTGAACTAGCTCTAAAGATCTGGCAATTGTTTTACTCTGGATGTCCTTCCTGACACAACTTAACAGCCTCAGGATTACGAGACTGTGGTCCTGACCCCCGAGCTAACAAGACCCAAATTAACGAGGAAAATTAAATATTTAAAGTAACAAAGATTGTCTTTTTTTTACAGTTATAGTAATAGTAAAACTGGAAATAGGGTTTACTGAGCGTCAGATGACAGGCTACATTTAATAAACAAACACTGGATAAACCTAAGGGACAAGTTAAAAACAAGCTTTCCCTGCCTCCTCAAGCTGACACTGTAGGATGACGAACCGCTTCGAAGAAACAACGAGCGCCCTTTTTCCCCAGGCCTAAACATGCTGCTATATTAATAACAGTCATTTATTATTTCTCACCATGGGATCTTGTTAACCTATGTACCACGCTTTATTAGTTCTACCAAATAAATAAATATAACTGACACAGTTTAGGTGAGTTTGTTTACAACCTCCATGTCCAGTGACAATGAAATGTTGTGTAAAATATGAATTAAAACAGATTATGATGATTTGCCATTCCTTTTTAACCTAAATTCAATAATACACTATAAAAACAAAATATTTATTGGTCAAATGGATAAACTTTTATTTTTTTGCAAATATTCTTGTGTTTAAACCCTACGAGTTTTATGTTGGAGAGTTTGATGCCTCAAAATAATTTTGGTTTATAAATTAAAGTCATTATTTTTCTTTTAGAGATCTCTGTCTGCACTTTAGGTCACAATCACTTGCAACCATGGCAATACAGGTGGCTGTTAAGAAAAAAAAATATATATATATATATATATACAAAACATATTAAAAAAAACACATCAAATACACTTTTGTCAAAGAAAGTCATTTTTTTCTTGTTTTTTTATTTCAATCAATTCATAATATTTAATTGAGGGCAACGCTGCTAAAAATGTAATAAATAATTGCAATATAAAAAGGACATCTGAATGTTTTATAGCACTAAAGTAAGGCTTTTATTACTTACACCTGTTTTGCATTGCTGTAATTTCAGTCACACAATTCATTTCAGCTAAACGAGTCTAGCGGTGAAGGCCGCATCTCAAGAGGAAAAAAGAAAAAAGATAATACACATCTGAAACATGAATTTGATTTTGCTTTATAGATATGGTTTTCAGAGAGTGATAGAAATAAAATTGAGTCATTTCACTCAGGATATTCAAGAAAGCTTTTTTGCATCCTTTGAACTGAAAATGTGCCTCAGCTGTTAGAATAAACATAAAAAACTAAAGTCAGAGAGTACAACCAACAAGTGATAATAGCAGTAATGATTGCCAAGTGTTTTATTAAGACGGTGGAATTGTTTCATAAGACTGGATAGAGAGACTGCACCAGAAAATCCATCAATTCATCCATTTTCCATTCCTGCTTCTTCCTTTAGGGTCACGGGGGGTCACTGGTACCCATATCCAGCAGTCACTGTCCCTCTGCTGACTGCACCAGAAAATAATAAACATATTTATAAAACTTCCAGATAGACCTTAATATGTGTGCAAGATACAGACAAAGTGCCCAACATCAAACTAGACCCAATAGGCTGTAAAAAAAAAAGAATCTCAACATCTCATATCACAGCTAACAAGTTACCAACACAGATGGAGGTAACATGAATAAACAGTTTGGGTTTACACTGTCTACACTACTTCCAGTGTAGCTGTGTGTATCAGCAATCACATACAAACATTTAGCTGCAACAGTACTTTACAGAATGAATAATTATTAAAAAGCAATGCAATACATTTCACCCACCAGGTACTAGATAAACGTCATAAAGGACTGTTGGAAGTGTATCATAATAGTCTGCTCTTCAGTCCACAGATGGTACCTTGTTTGAAGTGCAATCAGATTCAAGTGTCTACTTGAGGGCCTCTGTGTTTCCCCAACTTCTGAACATCAGGTGGCGGTTAGCTCAGGAGACACCAAATGATATAAAGGCAGCTGGTTGTTATAAATCTTTCAAAACAACTTTGTCTTATTGTAGAAACTGCAATAAGGTTCATGAAACTGCAGCATTTATAAGGCAAACCAGTCAGTCTCAGGACTGTCGATAGGCTGATGACTTCTAACAGATGAAGTAAGATAACTGAATAAGAACATTTAAGCATTTATCAGCACATACCTTTGCTTGTAAATATGTAGCTGACCTTGTGTCACAACATGCAGCTGCATGAAAAAATCTAACTAGTCCCTACTGACTGGACACTATGATCTATTCATCAATACTGGTGAAACTATGCAAGAAAGAAGGTTTAACTTTTTTTTTTTTACTCCCTTTTATTTATTTATTTTTACCCCACAATAAAAGACTGGGAACCTTTTTTTTAAAAACGTGTCTGTCAGTGCAGTTGGAGGAGGAAATAAGAGACGGAGTGATGTCCTACAGGGAATCAGTCGAATGCATATTGATCACTCTTGCCTTCTTTTCAGCTGGATAGTTAAAAAATAATTAAAGCACCAGAGCTGAAATTAATTCTACAGGATTGGCTCTCCATAAAAAGAGTGTGACATAATCAATGCAAATGATCTCACACTCTTGTGCTACCAAATCCAGCTCACTTCACAGCCTGAGGCTTTATCAGGGACATTCTGTCACTGTACAAGATTTACATTATAGCTATCTGCAAGACCTTTCAAGCAGTTTCATGGGAAGTATTCTTCATTCATTGGACAGTAAAATGCATAACCAGAATGCACATGAACAAATAAAATACACTTTATGTTCTAGCAAAATGAATGTTTGAATTAATTTCAGATTGATCACAGAGGCATGAAAAAGTCTCATCAGATTAGACGTAAATATCAAGAGTAAAAGATCCCACCCACATATTGTTTTTCATACTCTACAGTAGAACCACAGAATCTTAAATTGTGCAGAACATCCCATTTGGGGAATGTATGTGATATTAATGACATCATCTTCCAGTGGGGTTACTCCCACCAAGTAGCAAAGAGATCCCTGATCAGACAGGCTTAAAAAACACAAACAATAACTAAGAGGAGGGGATTTTTTTAAGCAATCAACTCCACAAATTCATTCTAGAAAATTAATAATTAATAGCTGAGGCAGCTTGGCTCAGGTTGGAAGTTTGATCCCCAGGCCCTGCAGCCTGCCAATGTGTCCTTGGGCATGACACTGCACTCCCACTGATATGCTGTTTGGTGTGTGAGTGAAATATAAAAAACGTGCTGTACATACTCTGTAAAAAAATATAGAAATGGAAGCTCTGTATGAGTGTATCTTTAAATGGTTACATGAGAAACTCTGTAAAATGCTTTACTGAACCTGAACAGGTTTAAAAATGCTGCTTTTGTAAGCTGTGGACCATTTCTCTTAATAAACGGGGCTGTAGTTGTACAAACTTCCAAAATGAAAGAAAATACAACAAAATGGATAGATGGAGTCTGAAAAGGCAACAGCAGATATGTGGATTTTCAGAGAACACTCTCTTTATTATATTTGAACAAACTACTTTTTATCAGCTACTTTGTTGTTTATTTTAAGGTTTATAACCATCATCTAATAATTAACTAATAACTACTCTATCAATAATTTCAGTATGTTTTTGAGTCTCAACAAGGCATTATGACCACTTTGTCATGCCAAAGCAGCAGGGCATAGTGGTATCTACAATTCTGTCATGGTTTTATTACAAACAGAAAGATTAACAATTATTATGTATGTATGCGCTTCATTATGGAGGATCAAAACTGACATTAGAAATAAAAACAGAAATATATAAATGGAGGCAAGGAGGAAAACACTTTCCTGTGCATATGTTTTAAACTAAACTTTAAACGTTTAAGCAATAAACTGAGGCCCTGCACATATTAGGTATAATCATTTAAGAGACACAAATGCATCTATAAGTAACTAAATACTTTTCAAAAACATTAAAATGTAAATTATGTGCTAAAATGTATAATTTATTGAAACTAAGCTGGAAAAATAAATATTAAGGTTAATCAAATTATAAACATGAGGTAATGATCTCCTTTTTTACATTTAATTGGTGTATTTTAAGAGTATTTATTTATTGAACCATTTATTTATTTTTGCTTTTATTAGTCATTATGTCAGTTTGGGATCTCCATAGTCATGGGTAAAAAGCAACAGGTTTCT
Organism: Anablepsoides rubrolineatus; assembly: GCA_031762495.1. Classification (NCBI taxonomy): domain Eukaryota; kingdom Metazoa; phylum Chordata; class Actinopteri; order Cyprinodontiformes; family Rivulidae; genus Anablepsoides; species Anablepsoides rubrolineatus. The sequence goes on along the minus strand of JARVGW010000427.1, from coordinate 3,337,681 downwards.
TATGAAAATTAACTCATTGAATATTTTCATTTTGTTTATTTTTTTGTGCAACTCAGTAAAGTTTATTTTTCCTCGCAACAAAAATCTTTTTTTTTTTCTTCTTCTCGTGCTTGTTGTTGTTGAAAAACTAGCAGGAATATTGGCTCTTTAACCCCACTTTTGGAGAACACTGGTGTGTTTCACTAATCATTTAACATGCTCTGGTTCATTTATCTGCAGTACTCGGTAAAATGAAAAACTATAAGTCAGCCAAGTGTTCACACTCAGAGGGAATAAGGCAATGGCTTAATGGAAAACTTGACAAGAAACTGGTATAAAGTAAAGGAAAATAATAAAGATCTAATGACTGGTAAAGCATGTGTTTATCTCCACAGAACTCAGCAGCTGAGGATAAAAACTTTGAAAGGCTAAACTGAAGCAGACTTGATGTATTCAAGCAGTCAAAATAAAATAGTGCAACAGTTATTTTACTAAATGTATTGAAAAGTACATGTATGTGATATTTGCTGTGTGGGTTGATAATGAGGTTGACCGAGGTCGACACTGTCCACAGTCTACGTGAGCCATAGGCCGCTCCTGTCTGCTGCATAAACAGCTGTGAGATGAGACAGTCTAGTCTACAGAAGATGTATGTTTGTGTGACCACGCTCTGCCTCGTTACCATGCTGATATGTGTTTTATTACATCGCTTCTGTTGGTTTTCCACGGTATAAATACATAATGTTCAGTTTTGATAGAAACAAGTTACAAAAAGAAATACAAAGCATTAACAATGTGGGTTTAACTTCAATAAAAGTATACTTGTAGTTGCATTTTATTTAAAATCTCATTGCAACAAAACTTTCTTCAACTAAGTTGCTAAACTTACGTTTTTTGGTTCAAGATAAATTTCCAAACTCCGCCGTAAAAAAATAAATAAATAAAATCTGAGTTTTATTGTTCAATTTATTGATGAGGCAATGAATTCTGGGAGACCGTCGGCCATGTAGGCTACTCAGATGAAGCCTAGGTTTTCAGGGTTTTGACGGCCCCATGTGTTGGAACAACCTATGGTGCTGCAGTGACACAAGTGGCAGACAAATGCAGCCGACGTCCGCTGCAGCCCATGACTTGAGACACCAAATCTGTGGTTTCCTCTTCAGTGGTCACCACAGACATCCACCCTCCTCTTTCTCATCTCTCTGCACCTAATGCTGTTTACTACAGAATCATCATTTTACTTTTTTAAGCTGTTGATTCATGATTTTTTTTTTAGCTAACAGACAAATTAACATGCAGATCTAGTCAATTACAATTACAACACTGCCTGTCTTCCATAATAACAAGCAATAACAATTAGCTAAAATAATTAACTGCATTTTGATGAGTCAAAACTCCTTTTACACGTTTTTCTAAATTAGTTTTATTATTAAAACTTAAAAAATATCAACTTAGTTTTTAATGTGCTTTTCTTTAAGTTTCTTTGCAACTGTTCCATTGTTGCTCTGAGCCACAAAGACTCCAACACAGAAGTGACTAAAGACTCAGCCTCAGTGCATTAGGGATAATGAGGCAGCCCCTAATTAGAGACAGCTGAGACAGGGGAGTATAGGACTGGTAGTGAGGAGGGGGGGGGGGAAAGCACAGTGGGAGACTTCCGTTTAGCACTCCTACATTGTGCTGCATTTCAATTTAAAGCCTCCTCTTGTTGTCGATATTTTGAAATCCAAGACAGGTTTAAAGCTGAGGAGAAAAAAAAAACTTTCACAGGTCATTGTGCAACGGGTCGCTGTTTAATGATGCGTTCAAAAGGTCCTTGTCAACACAAGGAAGCAGGGAAATATTGTCAGGATACATTTCTCAGATGTTTGTATGCAGATCAATAAGCAGCCAATGTGAAATCCCATTACCTGCATTGCAGCAAGTTACAAAGGAAACCTATGACAAATGCACGAGTGTTTATGAAATCAACTAATTGTTTTTCTGAATTATCCTAACTCATGATCTAAATATGATTTTTGGACAGTTTACTTCTTTACCTTACATCATTATTTTTCTTCTTCTCCTTTTTTTAATTTTATTTTATGTAAGCCAGATTTGTCGACTGCTTAAGTCACAGCACCGCACTGGAGGCTGTCCAAATTCAAAGACTCCTCTGATGCGTCCGACAAATGCATCCTCCTTTTTCCCCAATTTGAGGGACGATGGATCCTTCTCAGCCCACTATATCCCATAATGCATTGTGGACCGACGGGAGATTTTTTTCCTACTCATAAGGGCAGACGAAGCAGGAGAAAAGAGTACAGTTTGAAATAAAAGTCTGGCTGTACAAAATTTAAAGTTTCAAGCGGTTGTGTTATGGTTTTGTCATTTGTATAGACATGTCTTTATTATTACTCGTCAGAAGTCAAACAAGCTGGTATAGCGAAATAAACAAGCACCTACAGCAAGGTATACTTCTTCAAATATTGTTAATTTTGTTGTTTTGTGATACTTGTGATAAGAGCAGAGAATAAAGCTGAAGACTAGACTGTCCAAATTCACAGCTACTTTTTTCTGGTCTTCACGATCAACCAAGGACCCGGCCCACCTAGACCGGGTCCCTCGAAGAACCCAGCTCCTGAATTTGGACTGAGAGAAGGATCACTAAACAGGCAATAATTCAACAGTTAAGATAACAGGAAATTAAACCAAAGGTACCAGACAGTAAATAAAAAAAGAACAAATGAACATGATTCTCTGTACTTCAATTGTGTTTGAATGTTGTTGCAATGTTTTTTATCAAGTATTAATGTATAATCCTAACAAGGCCACTTTCAGCTCTTCAATGATTGAAAGAGAACTGTATTTATAAAAATAAAAAACAAACAAACAATAAATATAAGATTTGATGTCATTGAAGTTCACTATTTTTTTTGTGAATTTTGTCTGATTCAATTTCCCATTAATTATAACATTATGTTATCTCCATCAAAATGAAACCATTTTGTATTGTATAGGTTATTAAAACTCTACTGCACCAAGTTATAAAACGCCTCTATTCTGTATCCGTGGCCATTGTACAATAATTTATATGGCAGCTTTTCAAAAATCAGTAATTACTTCATTTAACTCCAACACAGTTTCCGAAAGAAGCTGAAAAAAGTTAAACGTCTCACCTTCTAAAGTTGACTTGAATTCACTGTCTTCAATGCATATCTATTTTTTTGCAGGACCATCTGCAAGAACTTCTTCTGTTGTTATTTTAATGATGCACTCATGTTAATCTCCACCTGCTGTCATTTGAAGACAATAAAAAGTTGACACCGTGATTTGACTTGCTGGGAATCACTCTGGGCAAGAAAAGTTGAGTGAGAAGGATGAACATATTATCTGTTGATACTCAAACTGTGACAGTACAGATGAAACTCTGCCATCATCA